>JAFIDM010001028.1:4445408-4456266 GCA_023159025.1 Thereuonema tuberculata
AACAATTCTAATGAGTAACTGACTCCAATCAATGTTCAAAGCGATGATCATCAACTTTGATAAATTTTTTGAGACTTTGTTGATGAGTAGCTTAAAGCATTTCTTGATCAATGTTTGTATCAAAGCATTTCGTTTTCGGTCCTGAATATTTTCTGGGGTAGTTGGTACATCTTGGTAGACCTTTTTTTTAAGGTAACCACATACAGACAAGTCGAGATCTAGTGGGCCAAGGCACTATCCAACGACCATTGTAATGTTGATCTAATACTAGTAGAGCAGTAGGTGAATAATGTAATGTACAATCATCATGCTGAAACCACATGGTCTGTCTTTCTTGTAAAGTCAGTTCTTCCAGCAATATACGGTAATTTCTCACCATTCAATGTATCATCAATGAAAAATGGACCAATTAACTTCCCTCTCATAACATTAACGGACCAGGGACGTTGATGCGCAACTTGCCGCAACCGTTGAGGATTTTCAATCAACCAATAATGCATATTGTGTCGATTAACTTGCCCTTGATTAGTGAACGTCAATTCACTGTTGGAGCATCCCATTCTCCAACCCCTACTATATCTTTTTATTTAATGATATGATAATGTCTTTTAATAATAATAATTAATAATACATGTAATTTACATAAATGTCTTACTTATTAATGATTTGACAGTGCAATTTATAATAATATTTAATAATAAATATAATTTACATAAACTTCAAATTATCAAGTAATGTGCTATTTGTGTTTCCTACCAACATTCCACTTTCAAAGTCCGAGACAGTTGCTGTTATTACAAGTTTTCAATGTAGCATTTTTCAATCTGTTAGCAGCAATGAAAAGGCTCGATTTTAATTTTAAGTTTGACACTTCCGGGCAGCAGCAAATACACCGACGTGCCGCGAGTTGTGCACCACTGCTTTAATTCCTTTAAGAAACAGAATCATTTTCTGAAACAAATAATAATTAAAGACATTAATTTTGTTTTCAAAAAGAGATCTTTTTATTTGAAAACATTTACTTAGATCTGGAGCCATTGCCATTAGTTTCATGAAATGTTCTGGAAGAAATGTCCATTTTCAGTGGATTTCTCTTCTTCGCTTTGAGTACTTATGTTATTCTTTTACTATTCTGTCTCTTTTATTATCTTTTCTTCTTCTACTTCATTTTAATTTCCTATCGATGCTGAAGAAGTTTCTTTTTGGTTCCAACACAAACAACACTTCATTTCCCCAAAAGATTATTTTAAAATTTCCTTAAAAATTCTCTCCTTCTTGGATTTGGATTAGAATCGAAATATTCCTTGGATTTTTCCTTCGTTCAAAAAAGCCCCTCTTTTAATTTGTACTTTGGATTCCACGACATTTTGGACATTAGAAAAACTAAGCCCCAACCGTAGTTTTTATTTATTTAATTTTCTTTAATGAAGTTGAAAATTAAGAAGGTGAGATACAAGTGTCATCCAATACAGCTGTTTCTCACTATTGGCGATCATCAGCTGGGAATAGTCACTGTAAACACACCAATACAGAGGTGAATAAAAAACAAACAATTCTTGACTATCTTTTTTTTTAAAGTTTTAATTCCAAGATAGTAATGATTTTGTAATTTTCAGATGATTACAAAAGAATTGACTTTTTTTTTTTATCACAGATTATTTCTGAACCCGATTTTCTTTTATCAGTTTAAAGATTAATCACTTTCAAGTGGTTAAAAACAGAAAAATTAACGCTTTTTTATCGTAATTTTAATTAAGACACAATTACTACATATTTCTATTTTATAAATTATATAAAAGAACAAAAAAAAAGGTAACCAAATTTTCTGCAGAAAAAAAAACAAAAAACAACACACTGTTGATGCTCTTTTGTTTTTTTTAAAGGAGTCGTGGCCATTTTGTTTTTTATAATTAAAAAGAATTGAATATTCTAAAACAAAATAGCTCCTGAAATTTAAAGGTATTATTTTTGTATTCTTAAAAGTGTTTGTATTTATTTATTTATTTATTTATTTATTTATTTATTACTTTTATCTTTTTCAAAGTTTTTCGTCTTTTATTAAAAGTTATTTTATTAAAAGAATATTTGTTAAAAAATTAGGGAAAACAGATATGTGTGGTTTTATTTCCATATTATAAGTTGTCCATTTAATGACGTTAATGATGGACTCTGACCCTGTGGGGGGTGGGGATTAATATCAATTTGATATCTTCCTCATTTAATGGACCTTGTGATGAATGACATCAAACTTAAATTCCTTGATTAAGAAACTAAAAGATTAGAGTTGATGAGACTAGTAAAAGCTAATTGCATTAGTCCTAGTTTGAGTTTCTGAAATTCTAATGACATTAATGTTTCCAATTGAAAGGTTGGGCGCAACAGTGGTCTAACCCTCTTTTTTAAAGAACTGAGATATTGTATTGCAAAGTTGACATAAGCCTGTTTTTCATGTGTTTCTGTTACATTCATTTTATTTGTATCAGTACTTACTCTGAACCTTATTAATCTTAGTCATATAAGATAAAATGTCTTAAGATGAATTGAAAAGGCTGAAATTAATTCAATTCTGGTACTTGAAACATCACAGAATGGATTAGACCACTGTTGCACACAACTTTAACAATGAATTTCAAAAAATCATTTTCCATTTCAGAACAAAATATAAACAATCCTTGAAACTTACAGAAATATACTTTTATTTACTACACTAGTATTACAGCCACTAAAAATATCATGACATATAATAGGAAATTAATGAAAATAGAAGTAATAAAAAAATCATGTGTTTGAATGTAACCAGGTTTATCAAAGTCACCAACTTCACGTCTATATTAGAATATTTAAGAAATATGATTTAGAAACAAAAATAAACTTCATTGTGATTATACCAGTGTTTCTCAACCTTTTAGTACTTGCGACCTAATTTTCAATCACAATTCTCATCGCGCCCCCCCCTACAACCAAAAAAAACTCCAAACCTATCTTCTGTTCAACCAAAAAAAAAACCTCCAAACCTAGTTTTTTAATAAGATTTTTTTGTCGATGTACTCGCGCCCCCCCTTTAGTTTTATCACGCCCCCCTAGGGGGGCGCGCCCCTCAGGTTGAGAATCGCTGAATTATACATAATCAGGTAAATCAAAGAAATCATCTTCATGGCCATGTCCTTCCTGATCAGCAACGGAACAGAGATTATTGAAGAAACCATGATGTATGGGTGGTACATATTTGAGAAGCTCTTTGATATCTTTAAGTTTACTGGCTTTGATTGGCCTTGGAGATTTGTGTTTTACAGGAAGCTCAATTTGTGCAAGATCAAGAGTGTGTTTCTCTCTGCGTGGTTTTCCCTTAGTGACATTTACTGATCTGTAACTCTCTAGTTCTGACAGTGAATGTTTAAAATGACAGTGGTTGTTTGTGCACGTGACAAATATGCCTGTTCTGATTGATAGAATTGGGTTAGACCATGGTTGCACTAGAAATTGTTACCATTATTTTGAGAACAAAAAATAACAATGCTGTAAAATCACGAAAAATGTTTCTATTAAGCGTAAATCAGTTCTAATACATAGTTCAAGGTTAATGATAACAGATGGCATAGTTAACTCTATTTCGACCTCGGAGAGGGTTAGACCACTGTTGCACTCAGCCTTTCAATTCCTTCCTGAGATCTTTGGACTACGTTTTCGTTTCAGTGTCTAAGAGTTCATTCATAAAATGTAGAAATGAAAACATCTTCCTTTGTTTCAAGGAACATTGTAGGAAGACAAACAAATTGAAACTGTTTTTCAAATGAACTGAAGTAAATTCTATTCAACAATGGGATATCCCAATATGGTTGTCCCAAAATTAGCATAGATCCATGGAAGGAAAAACATCCATCCTGGCCCAAGGATTCGAATCCAAATTTATATGTATTTCAGTATATTTATATGCCACTGAATCTCATCCTAATAGTTCCTTATCTTCCGCAATAACAAATTTCCGTCGCAATAGTTTTTCCTCTTTCCAACAGCGACATTTGTAGATACATCTTCTGTCGAATAAAAAGCATCACGTGATAGAAGTATCAGTAGAATTACACCGATGTTAAACCGGAAACAATCTTCGAATGCACTGATGTTATCACGTGATCATCTGTAATCCAATTTTTCTAAACAATTTCATTACTTCAATGATTCTTTTCATTGGTTTTTTGATTTCTAATAAGCATTAATAATTATGTAATTGTTTAGAGAAATAAAGATAATATTTTTCGTTAAATAACTGAGAAAAGTATCAGAATAAAGTTTTCAAAAATAATAACATCAACAAAGAAAAGGAAATAAAAATAAATTAAAATAAAAACAAATTTCCTCCCCTCAGAAAGTCGTCTTATTAAAAATAGGTTGAAGTTTTTTAAAATATTTTTTTTTATTATTTTAGTAAAAATAAAGTAGTCGAAGATTAAATTATTTTCAAGTGAAGAAAAAAAAATCAATTTACAATTATGGTCTTTTTATCTTCCTCAGATTTTCTTCATCAAAATGAGGTCCTATATCTGCATTTCGACGGATCAACCAGAGAATCAAACGGTTCCTCGGGTGCCTTTGGACTCTTGCTGGGGTCATTTAGCCAATAGATCAGATCCAGCGTTCATGAAGAACTACCAGAATGGAACCTTGTGTCTGTTCAATTTAGCGCCTGATCTAGTGGACAGTATTCTGGAAGAGATGGTGGAATTATTTGAATTTAGTCCCATTGATTGCAGTGTGGTCTATGCAACTATGGACACTCGTGGATATGTGGTACAAGTGGTTTTTGTTGTAATTCTTATTCTGTCTATTCTGTGTTTGTTTGTCACCCTCATCATGTATGGTGTTAGGAAGGAATTGTCAACTGTGCCGGGCCTTTGCATTGGGTCCCTGTGCTTGGCCCAACTCCTCCATTATTTTGTGTCTCTTTTATTGGTGTTCAATCTCCCACGCGCCACCGCCCCTCAGTCCACTTGTGTCTTCTTTGGCTTTATGAAGCATTTCACTGTTTTAGCCACGTTCCTCTGGCTAGGAGTGATGGCCTACGATATTTGGGCCACTATTACCAAAATGGATTCTTCCCGCCATTCCCGCAACGCAAGCATCCCATGGAAAAGACTCCTGAAATATTCGGCGTTTTCATGGGGTCTAGCGTTAATTGTGGCCATTGTACCTGTTATTTTTGACCAAATCCCTTCAATGCCAGAAACACTCAGGTAAGTCAATGCTTTCAGTACATCTTTAATATTAACAAGGTTTTAGTTTTTCAACAGCGACAAAGTTAATCACAAAATTAAGATCAATAAATAAGGAAAGAATTTTTAACATTTATTTTCTAAAACCCCCAAAAAACGACAGAGATCTTAAATGTTTTCCAATATATAAAAAAAAAAAAAACAAAAAAAAAAACAAAACAGGAAATAATTCTACATTCTATATTTCTTCTTAATTTCTTCTCTTTTAGAATTCATAACATTATAAATCATGACCACTAATACGAATAAATGTATGAACATATATTTATTACAAATGTAAATTTTCGAGAATTTAAATAGGAATGATGGAGTTAATCATAGTTTAGTAGGAATGGCTAATGATTTGATAAATGATTTGTGTTTACGTTGTCCTAACACTGTGAAATTCGAAGAATTAGATTGTTAATTACTTTTATTGTTGGATTGTTTTTTTAAAATTTATTATAAGTTTTGTTTAAATTTAAAAAAATTCCCTACTGTTGTTTCTAATGCTCGCTTCTAAAGATTGTTATTTTATTGTAACTTGAATTATTTGTAGGCTTGATAAAGAGAAGACGTTATTTATCTTCTCGAAAATTTGCATTTGTAATAAATGTATTTTAAGTTCATACATTTATTCGTGTTACTGGTGATGATTTATAATATTAGGGAATGATTCTACTGATCAACCATTCCACACGACTGTCCTTCGTCAATCAATTATCAATTTCAATTAATCATTACTTTACGAACTTCCTTTTTCACTTAATTCTGAAACCTAACATCAGCTGATGTTGAATTCAAATGTTTTAGTCTGAGGAAATCATCAAGTGCTTCTTGAATATTTTCTGCTTCCATTTTTAATTCGTTCAACCGAATCGGATGCCCACTTCTAATTTTTGACCTTCCCGGATATCCACTATCCATTTTCCAGTTCCAGTATCAGAAAGTATCACGTTAGTGGATACGACAGTGGATAACCGTCAGTTATTGTTTGCTCACAGGATACTTAGGAAGATCGGATTTATTAACAGACTCTAAAAACTTTAACTGAAACTAAAAAGAAAACAGAAGAACAACAATGTTCTTATTTTCTGAGATGACCCATTGGTTTCGTTACATGAAGACAAGCACCTTCAGAGGATGTGAAGCTTAGATTTGTAAAAAAAAAAACCCTTATTATTGTCCTCCAAATGAAAGTTGGCCGTTTGAACTGCGCAACCCTTTCGGTAGCTGATCAATTATGTTTTCCTGTCACAATGGACGCCGTCGTCTGTTTTCACTGAGAAAGACATGTTGTTAACGCAAAATTAAAACTTCTCTCGACTATTTAGCGTTATTTCAATACCAGTTGCTAACAATAAGTATTTATATACATAAATAAATATATATTATTTATAAATACAATGCTCTTTTGCAAAGTAACAAGCGATTACCGTAATGGCGGCGTCCTGTCATTAAATCAGACGGAAGTGCCTGACCAGACTAATCGATGATACATGCGCAGATCTCACAAAAACAGGGCGGCCATCTCTCATTTGGAGGACAGTAGACATCAAACACGAGTTCTTTCATCACAGCACAGTAGATCTATTTCATCTCCCTCCATTTGTTATAACTTGTTTTAGGAACATCAGAGGCTAAGTAATGTAATATGTTCACTTCAAATAATTTACTAAATGTTGCTAAAATAATGTTTATTAATTATACAAATTAAAAAAGAGAGAAAATTGAAGTTGATTCAAAGGAAACTATTTTAATTAATGTTTATTAATTATACAAATTAAAAAAGAAAGAAAATTGAAGTTGATTCAAAGGAAACTATTTTTATTTTCTATTTTTTTCCTTTTAAATTTCTTTTATTTTTTTAAACAAATGGCAAAAGTAAGTAATTTGCTTTGATATATTGAAATAATTCACATTGAAATCTAAGACACCTACAAGACACCCAACAGCTAAAAGAAATTGAAATGAAATTGATTTGTATTTTTAAAAAGACTTCGATTTTTAAAACTACTTTTTATTCCTCTTTTTACTTTATAAATTTTGAGTAAATTTCATTGGGTTCAAACTCTTAAATTAAATAAAAAAAAAGGTTTTAGAATCATAACAACAACAACAAAAAAAAAGAAGATATAATGGCTTCTGTACAATTAAAACAATTGCTTTTTTTTTAAACCTTAAATGAATAGAATTTCTTTTCAACATATAAGTGGTGACTGAAACTGACCGGAAGTTGAATGAAAGTAAACATCCGTTCTAAAGTGTAAGAAAAGTTATCACAAGGAATTCCTTTAAAGACCCTCCTTTCGGTTTTCTTAGAATAAAAACAAGTAAATAACTTGTATGACCTCATTTGATTGAAATAAACAAAACATTAAAGAAAATAACGAAATATCCAACAATGGAAGATATTTAAAAGTAAATTTCAGGTTTTCTTGTTGATTTATCGTGATAATTAACGAGGTTCCTTATTTCAATCAGTCTAAGCAGAGAGTCTATGAAGCTGAATTGGTACAGCACTTGACTATGGACTGAAAGAGCCGGCGGTGAAGGGGCTCTTTTTTTTCTGTCTTTCTTCTCAGACGGGCCTTTCATAGGGTTCACGAATTGTGTCAAATGGACACTGGATTTGCTTAGGAAGGGGTGAAAGGCATGGGGGCGTGGAATAGACCACTCGATCACAACTGAGTACCAATGGTCAGGGAATAGGACTGTATTTGGGATATTTGAACTTCAGTCCACATTAAGCTATGATTTGTGTTTTCGTTTTTATTGGATGCCAGTTATTTATCACAAATCCTTATGATTCAACTCAGTGAAAAATTTTCATTAATTTATTCTCTCTTGTGATTGCCATGAGCTTATTAAGCGAAATCGAACTACAATTATTTTTCGATTACTTTTACCTTTTATTTTAAATTTTATGATTTTAACTTAGAAAAGAAAAAAAAATCATTCAGGTTAAAATAATAATTGTTAAAATAAACTATAATTGGCCAAACGCAAATACTCATTTGTTTAAAATACGTTAAAATATCTCATTATAAAAATGCTAATAAAAATTCAATATAAATTAAAATCAAGTCAATTTTTAAAACTCTTTAAAGCTATTTAATTAGGCGAACTTTTAAAAAGAAAAAAAGTAGTCTTGTCTTGATGTTTTCATTATACAATTGGGTTATTAAGATCAGGGATGTGGTCTTCGGTGTGGGAATGAATGGAGGTCATATACTGAGTGTTTTTATTTTTATTTATTCGAAATAATGTTATTTCAGTGTCTTGTATTAAATTCTAAATGACCTATACTGATTTTTTTTCTCTATTTGTAGGCCTGGCTATGACCGTCCTCGTCTGTCGGATCCTGATCTCCGCTGTGTAATGAGTGGCAATCGTCTTGGGTGTTTGTTTCTCTTCAATACCATTCCTCGATGTGTTGTGCTCATAGTCAATGCAGTCTTCTTCGCTTTAACTGTGATTGCTATTCGCAAAGTGGACAAACAAACAGGAAAAATGCGCTCCACAACCCCTCACAGAACCAGGTAAAAAAATTGCAGTAGTCTCACGAGATTCTCGTTTATTCTCATTTAAGTCAATCATTTGGTTAAAGGTTTAGATTGTAATGATGGGGTTTAAATACTGATGGATACAAACCCCGTCTTTGTTTAAATATTATTAATATTATTATTTTGTTAAAGAACGAAAATAAAAACTAAATGAAGCGAGGTTTAATATGAAAATGATTCCAAACAAAATAAAGAATTGTTTAATTATCACAAAACAAATAAAGAATGTTTCTATTGAATTTTCTTTGTAAAATAAGGAATAAGGAAAATAAATGAGTGGGAAAAAATAAGACAAAACATTAAAAGAAAGAGGATTAAAAACATTGGACCAAGGATTTTCCTTTTGTTTCGTTGATTCTTATTTGGAAAAATGGAAACAATTGCTAGAGATCATTTCAATTGGAAACAGTTCCTAAATTCAAGCCTGGTTTAAAGAAATCAGTGAAAAAAATTCACAGATGAAACATTTTTTAACAAAAAAGAAGATGTCAGTTTTGAAATGGAATCCCTGTGGAACAATCCTTGAAAGAAATTGGGCTGCTTTAATGGTATTTTTTAAAATAAAGTTTCAGTTAAAGAAAAAGTTTTATCCATGAAATAAAGAGGAAAATTTCTGAACAGTAGAAATTCTTATCAGTGTAAGAATAAGGAAGGATTTCTTACGAAAATCTTCGATCGCATTCGTTTTCTTTAAACATATCTGAGCTGGTGATCACTGATTGATCCTAGTTGATGAAAGAGAATGAACTGGTTCATATTCTAAGAAGACATGAGTTGGAGATATTCTGCCTTAAATGTTCCTAATTAATTTTAAGATGAATCGTTGGTCAAATATTTCATATCGGTTAAAAAAAATACAAAACAGCGTACTTCAATAATTATAATTATTGTAACACTTTAACAGTATAAAATTTAACAAAAATAAAAAAAAAAAAAAACAATAAAAAAAGAAATAAACAAACCAAAAAAGAGCATTTTAATGACTTCGTAATATCTACTTTTTTTTGGGGGGGGGGTTATTTCTTTCCTTTCACATTAGTAGAAAAAAGAGGTTTTTTTTTAAAGTTTATTAAAGAATTATAAAAGCTCTGAATATACGATTACAGAAAATATTAAATCCTTTTGGATTTTTGGCACGAACGCTTCTTTTTTCTGTGTATATTCGATAATCAACCATTTAAACATTTTTGACTCTCTCATAAATCTAAAATGAACAAAATAATATTTGATTGTTAATTTTTATGTTAGTTTATTAATATAAGAGTTGTAGTGAAATCTATAAATCTACAAGTGATAATGAAATGCAAATGAGTGAAATATTAAAACTAAAACGATATTACAGAATCTCTTACAAAAATAAAATGAACTTGAAGCACTTTTTCGATTTTGTATTCTTAGGAAAAAAAAGAGAAAGATAAATTGATAGATGGTGACTCATTTCAACTTAAATATCAGTTCTTAAGAGTAGCAACTGATTGGAAAAGCCGTCAGTTACGAAAAGTGTTCATTTCACAGAGGAATAGAGAAAGGAAAGCAAATAGGGGTTTATTTCAACATTATTGAAAAGAAAAAGAAAGGAAACGCATTTTGAAATGGAGACCATTCGTTTCAAAAGAAATAGTTTCTTCGCAGAAATTTCTGCTAAAAATGTCTTCAAAACTTTTTAAACTTTTGGACATTTCACCACTGGATCAATGCTTTAAGGAAAAATTCAACATAAAAAGGCTGTTGTCCGTAGCTCATTAAGATAAACTCTTTAGTAATGGAAAAACTTGTAGAGAATCAAAGTTTCGGAAATATCTGTTACAATAAAATCTCTCAGTTAAGCATCTAGTCTTTGATGTGAAAGCAACTCCTTCCATGAGGGTAAGAGACATCAGAGACATTTTCTAGTGACATTTCCTTGCTTCTAAACAAAGAATATTATTAATCCATCTTCAAACAGAGCTTCCAATAAATAAAGGACGTTTCTTCTTCAAAATTGGATCTGTTGTCAATCGAGACGACATTTCAATGTCATTCCAATAGAACAAACCAAGAACTATC
>JAFIDM010001028.1:4456276-4479713 GCA_023159025.1 Thereuonema tuberculata
CTCGCTGCGTTTCTCTCATCTGTAATGAAAAGGAGAGACGACATTTCCATTCTTTGAGACCGAAAGCGAATTGGATTGTGACACATTGAAGCCCCTGAATTAATTAATAATATTTAATTGTTTGATATTATTAAGATCACTTAATAAAAAATATTTCGGAGAATAATCATGTTTTGAAAGAATAATAACAATTCCATTTCCATTCAACAACGATCTATTCAATAAATAATCAAAGAAAGAAAAACCAAAGGAATTCCAAGTACAGCAGTTTATTGATTATTTTTAGAGTTTACATAAATTGCAAAAATAACAACCCAGGTATTGTTACAAGATAAATGAATTCTTTGAGGCTGCTTCTCTTATACAGTACCTGAATCTCACCAAGAGATAAAGAAGCAAATTGAAAAATGAAGGAATTATTAGATAGGATTAGAATGTACTGAAAGAATCTGTACGACAAGAATAAAGATACAGAACAGGAATTAACCGGAAATAAGATAAGCATTGTTTGAAGATTTTGGAGACAACGGTGGAGTCTAATACGTAAAGTTTGTTGTTTAGGAAGGAAGAGGATCTTCCTCAAGAAACAGCTGTGCAGAAATTACTTTATGTGAGAAAGAGTTTATTTTCTACATTACGAATGAAAGTAAATAGATGGTAAAATAATTTGAAAGAATAATGGGAGAGGGATCGGTTGGTTGGACTGTGAAAACATTTAGCTGGAATTGGTTTATTTCCTCAACCACTCCCTATAATAAAGTCCCCTTCAGTTCCGTATTATTATATGTTAACAGTATTGCTTCGGTAGAAACACGAGATGGTTATTAGTGAAGATGTGAAGCAGGTGTATTATTCTGTTCAATTCATCTCTTTGGATGTTCAATGGTTAGATGAAAGAAGGTTTCAACCATTTGATTCGAGTTGTTGTATCTCTACAATCTCCTCTTGTTTTAAAAGAAGCATCTTTTACTTTGATTGAAATATGTCTGTAGGAACTAAATGCTGACATCAGTGCTAACCTAGATCATTTAGGGATAGAGAACCGATATTTTCAAGTAATTCTTAAAACTCCAATAAAAAAAAAGAGGTTTTTATTCATCATTCTTTATTTAAGTTCTATTTTTTTTAGTTTAAAAGAATGTAACTTAAAAATTTTCTTAAATTCATTTACTTTCGATTTATTTTTTTAATTTTTATAAACATTTTTTATTTATTTTTATATCTAGAAATTACTATTAATAATATATTTAGATTACTACAAACTTTCACTTTAATTTAATTTGTATTATCTGTGACTGAAGTGATAGAAAACTTCTTTATCGTAAATGAATTAAAAAAAAAGAAAAGAAGTCAATGGGTCAAAGAACAGTGAAGTTTCTACAGAGTACTTTGCGAAAATGCCGCCAGAGGATGCCACCTTCCAGTCAAATGGAAGCAAATAATAATTGTGTAAATGCTATCGTTTAAGTGAACATTGAAAAATACTTCATATATAAGTATATATATATTTTTAACTGGAAAAGAAAGTTATTCATCATTTTAATGGAAAATTTCAGTCTAGGATTCTTAAATATTCCGCCAAGTTTTAAGAAAAGTTGAAAATGTTAACGATTGAAATCAATATTAATGCGTCTTTGGCAAATGTTCTGAATTTATTAGTTTGAAGAAGCCATAAATAAATAAAAAAATATGGGTATGATATTTAAACTTGCTAAAAAAAAAGTAAGTAGCTGATAAAGAAAACATTGAAACCCGTGTTATTCGGTTGCCAACTCATTCTACGAGAGTTTGTGAAGGTGTCGCTAGGAGTCACCACCAGTCAGACGGTCTTTGGGTGAATGGGCGGAGAGAGAGCAATGGCCTCTCGGAAATCCAGAAGGAAATAATTATGTAATCGATGGAATTAAAACAAATACTTAAGAAGTCTTTAAGAAAGAATTTGCTTTGGCCATTTATAAAGCTTTAATTTTATAGAAATAGATGGTTTTCTGAAAATAATCAAGTATTATTAGTCAAGGGTGAAAAAGAATGGTTTATTATTTCTATTCTAATTTCCAAGAATGTGAAACCTCTAAAAATTAAACTAAAACAATAAATACACATTAGAAATAACAGGAAAATTCATGTGTCTCAAATGAATTCCTTAAGCATAAAAAGAAACATTGGCCTAAAACTGTCGAATCATCAACGGATGAAACCAAGTGTTTGCAATGGGATAGCTCAGATTCACTCTGTATTGGTTGAGACGAATTACCTGTTTACTTGCGGTTATTCTTAGCCAATGATCGCCAAAACAGCGTGAAACGACCCCTCTGAGATATCCCATTGTAAACACTTGGTAATTTATTATCAGTTAGATTTAAGGAATTAATTTTATTCTTTTTCCTTTGATCTTTTGTCTCCAAATAATTTCGTTTCATGACAATTGAAAAAGGATTCTCCAATCAGATGCTATCAATGATTAACTCATTACATTACTTATCTAATTTAGTCAATATTTGTAAGCAATTGAATATTTATTAATATTTTTATATTAAATTCTATTTTATGAAGTTCAAAATATCTTGAAGAAAAATTTTAAAATTAAAATTGTTATAAGAAAAAATATAAGCACATTTTAATTTCCTTAGTTTGTAAGAAAAAGCTGCTTAATTGAATTGACGTGAATTATTTTTTTTTAGGCTTCGTCTGTTCCTGAAGCTGTTCCTTGTCATGGGCTTCGCTTGGATAGTGAATGTCATTGAGAATTTGGTGATGGCTAAGTACAAGATCGATTGGGGGCGTAAGGTACCTGTGTGGCTGAGCATTCTCAGCAATTACGTAACAGCATTAGCCGGCATTGGTATCTTCATCAGTTTCGGTGTTCCTCACATCATCGCCATTTGTTGTCGAAGCCAAAAAGAAGCCTCAACCCATGTGAGTTCCGTAGCTACGAACCACCGGACAACCATCGTCCGATCAACCATTAACCCGGAAGCTACACAAAGTCCAGAATCCAGACAAACATCTGTGATCGGTTAACGAAGAAGAATCAAAGATATACATTGAAAAACTGAGAAAAAAAATGAAATTTTCTAAATAACTATTAAAACTTTGATGTTAAAACGTCCATTTTCTCACTTAAACACGAAGCAAGTAAATGTGTTTCCTACAATTGAACATTTCCAGCTTCATTCCACGATGGAATAAAAGTGAATTCAGGTGCTTTTCAATCAAAACTAATTGTTTTCAACAACTTTTTTTATTCAGGCAAGTCGTTTCTTTAAGGAAAGTTTCATTAGAGACGAAGGATTACTAATGTTTTTCTCATCTGAATCCTACATGAATCTCATGTTGTTTTGGTTTACTGAGATGATTGAAACAAGACTAAAACCTCCACCCAATGGAAAATAGATTAAATAAGAGACACTTACTTTCCCCCCTTTTTATTTTATTGTAAAAACAATTTATCCCTCATTGCTTCCGTTTTATTTTCTCTGGAATTTGATTTTCTTTTGCTGTTCAAATTTAAGCTACTTAAAAAGACAAAAAACAAACTCTAACTTTGCTTAACCTCTGGGTCCAATGGATTCTTGTCATTAGACTGTGACCAGAAACTAAGAATCGACGTCATTTGAAATGAGGAGCTGATCAAATTTTCTGCAGATGAAAAGTTAAAAATAAGAAAGGTGATTTAAATAATTTTTAATCCTTTTGCCCCGAAACCATCTATTAATTTAGAAAGCAAAGTTTTAAGTATTGGGTCATACTTAATACTCTAATAACTGTTTTAACTTTTTTTTGTGCAAAAATGTTCAATTTCATTTTCTAAATAACGAAAACCTGCTAATAATAGAGAAAATCTCACCCTTATTTTTCCCGATATTCTTTGGATACCAAATGGTTTTATTTGTTGTAAAATATTGTGATCCAATCTCATGTCTATCAGTTTATATTTTAAAATTCCATAAAATTTTCCTTTCATTATTTGTAATCATTCTTCATTGTTTTGTCCCAAACATTTTTACAAATCGGAAAATTTACATTAATTGCAATGAATTGAACTGAAGGTTTCTCTGATCGATTGTTGTTCACTGTCATTGGTAATTCTCTCATTTTTTGCCTTTTCTTTTTATTATTATTATTATTTATTTGTATAAAAATCTAAAACTAACAATATTTTTCTTTGCTACATTGAAACAACAATTACTCGTTTTTTAAAACCAGAATAAAACAAATTACAGATAATAACTGAAATCCATTTCACTTCTGACGAAATCTGTGATTGTTTTCTATCCAAGAAAATAGTTCCCAATTAATTCACCTTTTGTTTCAAACATTACTAGTTCCTCCGATGCTGTTGTAAATCGAGAAAGATCTTTTTTTTTTAATGTTGTATGAATTAATTCATTTCATTTTCATAGAAGATGAAACAATATTTATTCCCTGGATCTTTCTTCTTTGTTTTGATTTAAATAAATTCTTTGTAATTATTTTGCTTCATTTGTATTAAATTAAAATAATAACAATAAATAACATGTTTTTAAGACTCAAAGATTTTACTTATGGGAAATTAACTGTAAAAATCACTTAAAAAATAAGTAATTAAAAGATTTCCTAAAGATTCTATCATAGAAGAAGGTTTGTGTTTTCCAGTTTTTTAAAAAAACATGTTTTGTCTCATCAATTGTCTTGATCTTCATGTCTGTTTGTCTGTCTTTTATTAAGCATGAAACAATTGACTTTTATTTCTTGGATTCTCTGATACAATTTTTCTTTATTTAAATATTAAACATAAAATGAAAAAAAATTCAAAAGTTCCAAATTTCATAAGCATCAGTCAATGATCATTTTAACAAAAATATCTTAATATTTAAAAAATGTTGACAAAAAAAGACTTGTTGAACACATTAATGGAGCCGTAAACCTGAATATATGAGAAAACTTTATCATTGTAAGTATAAAGTTTTCTCATGTATTCAGGTGTATGGTTCCATTAATGGGTTCAATAATACTCAGGACACGTAAATTGCTACTTCAAAACGACTTGTTCTCATTGTCCTATTCCTGCTCGTATTCCCTCTAGCGCCATAAAAAAATGAAAATCATACGTTGAAATATGTGCGCGATTAAACAAACAAACAAGTTTATACAAATAAGATGTAAGTAATTTTTTTCCTCGAAAACCCTCAACTGAATTTACTGAAAAACTGTTTTTGGGATCACCTACAGTTTATGACCACATCTTCAAAGCCAGCATTCAATAACATTTGGTTCATGGATTTCAAATTACAATATGTATTTCTGCAACTTCCTAACCGGAAGCTTTAGTAGCAGTTTATGAAATAGTTCTGAGAGCAATTGATTACGTAATCCTAATTGTAATTTTATTTGGAAATCATAGCCAGTTGGATATCTATTTACATCAATCATTTTTTATTTTCCATCCTTTTCGTAATGCTCTTAGTGTTGATGAAACAAATCTAATGATTACAATTTAATGATTTTGGTTTCCAAAAGATTCCTACTTCAAGCAATTGTTTTCAAATTACGTTTTTTGGATCATGAATTCTGAAGACGTCTGAAGATAAGTCTTGTAATTGTTTGTTTGTACCTTTGTTTATCATTTCCTTAGCTTTAATATCTTTCAATTTCAAGCTGTTTCTTCATTAATCTATGAAAGTGAACTTTTATAAGATTGATTTCTTCCGTTAACACTGTCTATTACATTGGTATCTTTTTCTCAATAAATTTCTTCCAGAAAATTCCAATCTGCTCCCATCTCTATTCATTATTATGTTTTAACTAGCAGCAAAGCCTGTCGGACGACAGGCATAAAAAAATTTGAAAAATCATTTTATTATCAACTATCAAATATAAAGTAAATGTAATCTAAATACTGTGCTAACTTGTGAACGAAGCTTCAACGGCAAAAATGGTTTTGAATTACAAAATCAGCGTAAACAACTGAGTAAGTATGCCAAATTTCATTAAAATCGGTGCAGTGGTAACAAAATTATTTGGTTTTGAACGTATGTTTTGTTAGAATTTCAGTTAAAATTTCACGGAACCAACATGGAATGACAAAATGAACTAATATTTTCATCCAATTTGAGTACTCTTGATTCAATGGTATCATTGAGAACCTTGGATCTATCTTAATAGCTTAATTATATCGAGTTACAGACAGACAGACAGACGAAATTAGCAAATTATATAAGTTGATTTTTATCACTTATTAACATATTTATTTTATTTTATAAATCTTGTACAGTCTTTCTATTTCAACCTCTTCAGATTGAAAATACAATTTTATAAGAGAGATTTTTTTTGTTTCATTTCAACGAACTTAGCAAAAAATGAAGGCTTTTATTCTAACAATAAAGTAATCTAAAACCAATAGAAGATGTAAGTTTTAAATATTTCAATCACAGATAAAGAGTAATTTTTTATTATGGGAGAAATTCACTGGAAGACATAACGAACAAATCAATTGTTAATTGACTTCAATATTTTTCAATAAGAAAAGGAAAAAGATGATACAAAGAGTAACAATCAGAGTTAATATAAACAATGAGGCATTCACTAGTTAAATATTGCGGAAACACTGGAATAGTGTTCCGAATTCATGAGTTGTTATTAATGAACTATGTGGTGAAAGAAGCAGTCGTTCTTGGAATTAAACCTAGTAGAATGCACGATAGCAGGTCGGAGAACCATAAAATTTACCTAAATAAAAAGAAAAGTCCTGACTTACTCACTGACTGACTCATCAACGCCCAGCCCAAACCCTTGGATCTAGAAAACTGAAATGTTGCACATAGGTTCCCTTTATAAGGAATAAGGCCGGATTTTTCGAAATTCCCACGGGATAGGGAATAAAGAGGATTTATATTTTCGCTTTCAAGTTGCCTAATCGATATATAGGTGTGTGGCGCCAACCCACAATACATCTGAGTTATCTGGAGAAGGCCACAACGGGCTGGGAGCTCGTATATTTTCCGATCTCGATATTAATTTGCTAAATAAATAAAGTTTTTTTTTTATGCTATGTATGGAAGGGTTCCGGAGCGAAGCGAATGGTACCTGGCTAGTAAAAAAAAAAAAAAAAATATGGAAAAAATAAATTTTTTTAAATCTAAGAAGTCAAGGTCAAAAATTGTATTTAAGAATTAAGGAAATACGTAATAATACAGTATGTATTCCGATCTGCAGTTGTAAGCTGTTAATTTATAACCACATACTCTTATTACGTATCAGATGAATAAAAAAACAAAAACAAACCAAAACTTGACTCAAACCTTAACTTTTTCGAATCAGAAGCGTTTGAGATTAGGACAAATTAATAGATGAGATAATCTATAATTACTGCAAGTTTCAAATATGTAGATTCGTCAGTTTTGTTTTAGCTAAAAAATTAAAAACATAAAATCTATAAAAGTCATTCAGGGGAAAATGAATTTAAACATTAAGAATAATAAATAAGATGTTGGTTAGATATTTAATTTACTAAAAGTAAAATTATTTTTATCTGCAAGAATTATAAAAATGAAGCAAACCATGATACAAGCATAAGACAAAAAAATACATCTTTAATAAATAAGATAAAAATGAATTAAATAAATTATCATTTAAGTATTGGTTAGTTCCTACCGTCATCTACGATCATTTACATTGACACCCACGACGAACACTTTGTGATATTTTTCATATCTAAGTATAGACAAGTAAGTTACCGGAAATCACTTGAATCTGTCATAAAACAATAACTTATTATTTTATCTTAGATGTCCTTCTTCACTGGAATGATCGAACGATGAATCCATTATTTTCCTTGTTCACAATTAAGCCTATTCGATTGTTGATTTCAATTATCTTTCTGCTTTTCACTAGTTACATTGCAAAGCACCCCCACAAGACCAATCCATTCACCGTGTTTCGAAGTCTTCTCTTTTCTTGCTTCTTATTTCTTCATGGTATCTTACATATAAAAACTTCACACTTTCACAGCCATCATTACAACACTCAACACTACAATGATCAGGATTACATTTTTCGAATCTGTCATCACGCATTATTATAAACGTGGTAAGTTGACCTAAATAGTTCACAAAGTGTACAAGGTTGGTGAGTTTTGAGAAGTTATATATTGATAAAAATCTATTGGGTTGGCCCCTTAAGTTCTGGCGTTTTTTTAAAGTGAAAATTGTGCGTGAAAAATAAAATGTTTTGGCGTTTTATGTTATTCGATAGAGAATTATGTTGTTATATATTGCATAACTAATAGTGAGTCGAAGAATACATGGTAAATCAAATTTTTAATCTTTGTGGGTAAACTGTCTTTGATGTGGAAGAATATACAAGAGAGAACATATTTTTTTGTGAGGTTTTTGATATGATTTGATCATGTGTAAGTTTTACTTATTGTTAATCCAAGGTATTGAAGTTCGTCCACTTGTTCGATTTCTTTGCATTTTATGCAGTGTTCAGGATCTTTTAGCAAACATTTTACTGAGTGATATAAATTACAGGCTTTTCTTTAGGAATTTTCTTTATAGGATTAATGATGGGGAATTTAGCTTTGTTTTCGTTAATAATAAGTTTGTTGTCGTTAATTGTGTAATTGAGATAATGTTTGTTTTATTTTCTTTTGATGCAGAAGATTTAAGACCTAATTTGCTTTGGAGTTTAAGAGTATTTAACATCTCATTGATGATGTTGTTAGAACCATTTTCAATAATGCAATTTCGGTTGTTAGAATCATCGAGCTATTACTATTATATTTTGTTTCTCTAATAGAATAAACTAGAAATGTTTGAATGTAGGAATTAATAACGGATTCTTAGGAATTCGAGGATGAATTAGTTTTTGTTCAAAATTGATAAACTGCAGAATTGAGGAATTCTTACTTTGCCAGAATTAATAAAATGGAATCAAAAGTGATTTTGAAATGGTGAGTTTTTATTTTATAATACCTGTAAATAACGCTATTAATTGTTTTTAAAGTAAACCATCACGATTGATGCAAAATGGATTTATTTATTCACCGACATTATATGGAGACATACTTTGAACTATAGTTGGTTGATCAATAAAACTCAATCGCCTTGTTGTAAACTTTAAAGCCTCTAACACATTAGTTGTTTCAGTTAAACGTCAGGACTTCAGCATTTACAAAAAAAGCCTTTCTCAAAATGTTTATTTTTACCTTAAAAAAAAATGGAATGGCCTAATTACTAAAATGAAGGCAAGCTTTTTCTCAATAACTTTTATTTTATTATTAGGTATATTTCTTCAAACACATTATTGTCAAAATTACTTTAATTAATACTGTAAACTTCTATAACTCCATGATACACCAGACATCAATATTTCGTCTCATTTCAGAGACTTTTACAAGATGTTTTCTAAAATTACACTGTAGGAAGGGAGAATATCTCTCCCTGTTCCTAAAACTAAATCTCCATTACATTAATAATACAAAGCAAGAAACTCCTAACAATATAAAAAGATTATTCATTGGACTTATAATTTGAACAATGAAATTGGATTATATTTAAACTAAAGGAATGAACGGATTCGATGTTCACGTTTTTATATTGTTAGAAGTTTCTTGCTTTGTATTATTAATGTAATGGAGATTTAATTTTAGGAACAGGGAGAGGTATTCTCCCTTCCTAAAAAATAATTTTAGAAAACATCTTGTAAAAGTCTCTGAAATGGGACGAAATATTGATGTCTGGTGTATCATGGAGTTATAGAAGTTTATAGTATTAATTAAAGTAATTAGGTATATTTGTTTACAGTTAAAATTTATTATATTAATTTTTATGGATAAAACAATCTCAGTCATTTAGTGAATATATTTTAATCGTATGTTCGGGTTAAATAATTCTTTTATTTTTTTAACAATGGTTTCTTTAACAATCTGTTCTCAGCAAAATAAATTCCCAGAAATTTAGGAAATGTTTAAAACATTGAAGAATAGAATTGAGGGAATCCTTTCACTACAAGGCTTTTTTTCATTCCGAGGGATTATTTCATTAGTAATCCTCTCCTAATCACTTTTTTTAAACAAATTAAATTCTCCTATTTTCAGTTTGTTTATAAAAAAATTCAAACTCCTTTGATACATTTTTGTTTCATTTACATTTAAATCAGCCAGTGGCGTAGCTAGGGTCAAATGATTAAATGATGCCTTCATTTTCCAACCAAAAAAACAAAAAAACAAAACAAAACCACAGCAGTGTATTCCCTCCTTTTCCTGGTTCCCTATCCACCCCGCAATGTTTCTTCGATGGTCTTTTCATAAGGGGCCGTCCATCAATTACGTGAGGTGTTTTTTAAAAAATTTGGACCCCCTCTTCCCCTTGGTGAGATTTTGCCCAGACCCCCCCCCTATCCCTTTTGACCTCACGTAATTAATGGACGACCCCTAATATTGTAACGTTTCATTAGAGAAATAAGTGCTTTTCTTGTTAGAATTGAAGATGTAAAATCTCTTAGAAGAAAACCTTCTTACAATTGGTTTTTACAATTAATACTTTATTAATGAAGAAGTTACATCAAGTGCTTTTTTTATGAGAGTGAAATTGAACAAACATTAAGACTAAAAAGTTTTAAATTGAATTTGGAATCTCTTAAGCTGAAATTAGATTTCGTGATTAATTTCAATTCATTATTGAAACATTTTCTTATTTTTAAATTTTGATTACGATTCAGCGAAATAAATCACAAGATTGAATTTGTTTCTGTTTTTACTAAAAGAGTTAATGTTTAAAGACACAGATTGTAAATAGAAATTCGAAAAGTAATTTAAAATAACGGATGATTTTATGATGAATACTTTTGTTGCCCTTGAACCCACCCACTTCCTTGTCCCTTCCAAATGAACCTTGAATCATAAACTAGAACATTTCCTAACCCCATTTTCTCTTTTTCGTGGCGATGACTACGGGTTCAACGGATGTTGATGAAGTGGTGGTCGAGGGTTTCCGGGTGGTGGTCGTTGTGGTAGTGGAGGTGGTTCGTTTTGTGGTGGAGGGAATTATGGGTGGTGATGACTGATGAGGTCTGACTGTGCTTCCTTCGTCTTCATCCTCTTCTCGTTCGAGCAGACTGTCTAAGGCATCTACGGCGGTCCTCAGTGCCTGACTGATATTCTCCTTTTTCACGCGAAGGGTTGTTGTGATATCGGGTACTTTGTAAGCGTCCACCTTCTCCTGGACGTCAAACAACTTGTCACTGACGTCTTCAATAATGTCCATTAATCCATCGGCTACCTCCCCTACGTTGTCCTTCACCGAACCAGACGCCTTCTCACTTAGCAGTTGCACGGCGTTGTCCAGCACTCGCTCCACTTCCAAACGCTTCCAGATCTCCTTCTGCAGAGGTCGCCTCAGTCGCTCCGTTTTATTCACCAGGAAACCATGAATGTTGTTTTGCAGATCAGAAGGTTTCGGTTTCTTCTGAGGTGGAGCGCTTTCTGCTACGGAACAGACAGTGAATAGAATCAACCCAGTGTAGAATATCCAAGCCATAACTAAAAACAGATAAAAAACAAATCAGCCTCAGTGGTTATATATAATGCTAAACACATAATATTAGAATTATTTCAACATCTTTCTTTTTTCAAAATATTTGCCAATATTTTCATCACAAAATTCTTTATATCAGGAATTAAAACATTATTTTTTTTTAAATCAATATATTCCAATTCACTGGAAAAGTACTTAATCTAATTCTTATCGTATTCCCTGTCTAGGCTATAAAATATTTAACTGTAACAGTCTTAATTTTTTCATGGAATTCATCGGTCTAAGCAGAGTAGTTTTGTCCAAGAGATCTAATCAGTTGTTTGTTTTTAACCCAAAAATTATTCAAAGCTTCATATCCTAGGAAGCTGAAATTTAGGCTCACTAATGCTAACTGCCTATTAATTTTGCTGGTAGGAAAAAAAAAATTAGCATATTTTTTTTCTCTCATCTGGTATCTGAAAATCAATAAAGAAGTAACATACTAAAAAGTTTTTTTTTTTTATCTATCTTTATCAATAAAGAAGTAACATTGAAATTTTTTACAGTAAACTTTAAGCGTCCTAAGTAAGTTGAAGTTCAGTTCAAATGAACTATGTATTTAAAAAAAAATAAAAGCCATAAAAATCACTGGATCAATGTTTGCTGACTCGGAAGAGACGGAAAAATGGTAATAGAAATTCCAAGTCTTTTAAAACTACGCAATTTTATTTAATAACATAGACTTTAAAGTTTTTACAAACATGTGTTTGTTCTGGGGCTCGAAAATAATTGTCCGACCACTGAAGTTTTTATCAAGAGTCAAACTTTCCCCTTCTGTATTACATTCGTTTGTAAACCTAACAATTTCTTATTAAACATATTTACAATATTTTGAAATATCCAACTTAAAATGTCTCAGATAACTAGATTTCTTCGTACCTATGAAAATGTTCGGTTTGAAGCCGAGGAAATTTATTAAATATTTTATGAATTTAATAATAGCTTCTCCTAATAACACCTGTGAGTTAATAAATGACCTCAGATGTCATTAAAAACACAATTATGATCCTCAAAATAACATAAACCAAATTCTAATTCAAAAGAGCTTTTTTTTGGAGACATTAATTCTGACAGATTTAACAAAGACTATTTCCAATGAATTGATTTGAATGAATTTTTACAAAGGGAAGTCACAAAATGGAATCATTAGACAAAGTTAACAAAAGTAGGTTTCATTCAATTTTAGCTAATGATAACATTGATTAAACAATATCCTTCTGACATCAGTGAATTCCTGAAGTTCAAATGCGAAACAGATTCCTTTGGCAATGATCTCATTTCATTACTACAATATCTCTTCCAAACAGTTCATAGGAAAAAGTTGATTACGTGAGATAATGTTTTCTTTTCAATCCATGTAATGGATGCTTTCAATTGAAAGAAGCTCATTTTCATTATTTGAATGTTAGAATTCTCTTGCTTCAGTGAATTTATTCTTTACTGAATAAAAGCAATGAATTGATGATTGTCTAATATTTCCTTTTTGCATTTAAATAATTGTGAAATTCTATAAGAAAAATATTGATAGCAAAGATAACAATGAGCATTTCTTTGTAATGATTAAAACCGGAGTCACTTCATCACATGGATATCAACAGAAGACTTTTACTTTCTCGGCAGAATAATTATTATCATCCTTTTCCATTGTTTTCTTCATTGAACGTGATTTCATTTATAAATTATTGATTGAACTCGTGTTAGTGTTATTCTCTTCTTGAATAAGACTCTGAGGATTTACTTCAGTTCTTTAGTATTACTCAGGATATAACAATAAGCTTCTGATTGCGTTTCTCACAATGGCTTCATTTGGGTATTTTTCCGCTGTTTGAAGCTGTTTATGTGAAGTTCAAAACAAGAAGGATTGATAATCAATGGATGTAATTTGTATTTTGTTAATCACAATTAACGATATAATATCATTTCAACCAAAGCTATGCCATTTCAATCCACTCTGATGAATGTTCTAATGTCGATTGATGTCAAAGCGAGTCACGTGATCACCTCACGTAAACCTTTCGCTTACCAATGGACTTATTTTACACAACATTATTTTATACTCTGTGTTCAAATCAGTCAGAGTAAATAGTTCCTTTTAACATAATTGTAATGCTTTCTAGTGTATTGTACTTCTTAAACAGTAATTCCTTTGGTAAACGTTCTTTAACGTGCGGAGTTAACTATAAAGAATAAACAATAAACACGCACAAATTAGGCAACAAGAAAGGATTTGCACCTTCTGAGCCTGTCATCGGTGGAGTTTGCTTGGCTGATGATTCCTAAAAAGGACGAAACGGTCCGTCCCAGTCTCTTCCCGGTGACAGCTCAGGGTGCGATCCTCTCTTGTTGCGCATGTGTTTATTGTTTATTCTCTACAGTAATTCCTTTCTTTGAAAAAACATTTTGACTATAATTTTTTTGTTTTTATTTTCACTATTTCTTATTGCTTCTAAGTTTTTAAACAGGATTCAGTTCAAATTGAGAAATGATCTGAATTCTTTGATACACTTTGCTTCTGTTGTTGAAAATGTTTAAGGAATGTAATTAGAAAACAGTTCAGAGATATTTGAAGGCCTAATTCATTACCAAGTGAACAGATCTAATTTCTCTTCATAGTTTATTTTACTTAATCGTATCTTTCTGCGTCGAATTTCAGTCAAATAGATTGAATGGAGATTAACTGAGGATTAACTTTGAAGAGTTTTGGAAGTGGATTCTAATAACGTACAGAATTCTTTCGTTGTTCTCATAATAAATATTCATTACTTTAATGTTAAACAATGGATGATGTCTAATAAATAGATGTAAATTTAAGTTCGTTGTTTAGAAGTATTTTACAATATTTAGAATTATTAAAGATTTAACCTTACCTTTTACGAGTGGAGAATCACAAAACCTGACTGTACAGCAACAGGGAAGTAAGCGTTTATTATATGATTAGATATTATGTCACGTGGGTTTTAAATTTATTAGAAAGCGAGGGGTAAGTGACCTTCCAATTGTCATCTGCTTTATGACAAAGCATCCATTTCCGGTAAATTGAAGTCAATCAATTGCTCGTAGTTTTTGCAAATAAGGAAATCATTTTTGTTCAACAATTTTACACCAAAGCAACATTGAAAACAAAATAAAATCACAGACAGAACACGGATAATTCAAGGAAGAACTGATTCAAGTTATTTTCAATCTGTAAGATAAGAGTTTCGTGTGTTTTGGCAAAATGTCTTCTGGGGGCAACAATTCGTAACCCTATTAGTAGTTGCTGATGAAAAATCCCTCGTTCTTCGCCATTTTATGAAATCAGCTGCCAAATACATTAAATAACCTTTTCTAACAAAAACATAGGAAAATATTTGAAACAACGGATTTAATATAAAACATCTTTAATTATTGTTTAAGTTTTTAAAATTTCATTTACGTTTTAATGTGTTTCACTAAATTTTGTAAATCGAATACAAGAAAAAAAGTAATAACTCAGTTAAATTCTTATATTTCGATGTTTTATTCATTACATCATTTTAACTTTAGAATAAAAAATGAAATTGATGATTGCCTTCAGTGGTTGTTGTCTTTGGTTGATGTTGATGAAGTTAATGGAGTTAGACTGAACAGGAGGTAATAGAACGATAGGAAAATACTCATATGAAAATACTCTTACATTAAGTGTTAATTTTGAAAGAAATATCTTAAAAATAAACCAGTTTTAAAATGACATTTTCTTTTCTTTCTTAAATTCTCGTGATTATAAGAGGTTATCAAAATTCTATTTCATAATAAGTAATTACTTTAGAAGTCAATTTTGTGAGAGGTTGGTTAGATTTTGAATCAATCCTTTGGGATTTAATCTCTGAAATAGTTGTAATCTATTTGATGTAAGAAGCAGGTTTTGTCTCAGAATCTGTTTTACTTTCATTCTATTTCCTCTTTCAGGGATTGACTGACAGTAATAAGAGTTGTCTTCAACAAACTGACGATGGACATTCTCAGACAGATCTGTTTTTCCAGTCCATTTAATCTCTGATATGTAAATGGGTGTTTTTATAATGATGAAAATCTTTGCTGCCGAAGCTACACTGATCTGACAAATTCTTTCTAAATAGGCTATAGCGAATATCTTGACGATGAATCCTTGATTCCTTCTCAGTCTGTCTTGAGACTTGACTGACTTCTTCCATCAAGTGAAAGTGACATTTACAGAATGACTTTAAGGGAAACAACAAAACAAAGCATAGTTTGGTTCTGAAGGAGAAGTGGGAAATGATAGTGTATAGATCCTTTTGTTGAGGGATTTTTTCCACTCCGGAATGAGATATCCCGGAGTGGGAAAATCCCTCAAGAAAAGGATCTATCCAAGAACAAAGTCATAACTGCCTTTTTAGCTTAGCTTTCCCATGAATTCAATCAGTCTGTATGTAAGTACGAGGTGTCGTTTTGAACCACTAGATGCTCTTGAAACCTGATTCTACAGACGATCTATGTTTGAAATCTCTTCCAAGTGGATCCTAAATTAGCGCCAGAAAAACATTAGAAAGTAAACAGAGGAATTCTGTCTTAAGGAATGGCTTTTAATCGTTGTAACTAATCTATTAATTTGCGAATGGTTAAATGAGATTAAAATTAAGCAATTAAACAATTTAATTTATAATATTCGCTACAAATCCTGTAAGAAATACGATAACATCACAGCGAATTCCAAGAAAAAAATCAGAACCAAAAATTTAAACAAATATGGATGACAAAGGTGATTTATAAACTTATTAAAGAAAAAGATCAGCTCTAAAACAAAAAAAACAAAAAAACCAGAAAAATATTACATAAGCCTTAAGATACAAAAAGGTTAGGAAGTTAACAATGAACTTAATAAAAAAAAAACAAAGAACAATATTACTCTGATCGTTTTGAAAAACATTCATAAATAGTAATCGTAATTTTACGTGCACTGTTCATCATTGAGAATGCAAGAATAAAGCCGACGCACCTGAATGAACAATAACTTTAACTTTAGAACAATAATTTTAATTGAGTTCATTGGGAAATAGTTATCATCTAAATAATGGATCTAAGCAAGATCACCTCCTAACGCACAAGCGTTTATTTACCAGCGGTTTCTTGATAATCCCACTGGCGGCGTTCATCTTATGAAACTTTGGACTTTGGGGTTTATCCAAGGGCATTCTGAGAAGAAGTGGTCTTTATATATTATGTATATTTTATTGTAATCCTTTGCTTGAAAGTGAATGCTCGCTTTGTGCATTTGAAACTATAGTTGTGTCATTTTGTATTAAAATTATTGTTCTAAAATTAATCAGGTGCATCGGCTTTATTGTTGTATTCTCAATTAATAAAGAATACTGGAAAATAATAAATGATGCAAGAGATGCAAGCAAAAAAAGTAATTTATCTCACATCATAAAGCAGCAAGATACTTACAAAACACTAGAAGATTTTGGAATACATTTCAGCAATATTGGCAACACAAAAGAAGACAAAGACAACATTAATTATAATCTCATCACACCTTCAGATTCACTAATTCTAACTGAAATATCTCCAAACGATGTTAATAGAATTTTAAACAATATGAAATCATGTAAATCTGTAATGGGCAACATATCTACAAATGAAATAAATTCTTACGGCATATTCATACAATTCAACACTTACAGTGAATGAATTTTCTTAGTGAATGAATGACTGAAAACAGAGGATATGTTGCTCATTAGAGTGACCAGCTCCTTCTTCCGATTTCATCTATATTGGACACGCTTAGGATACACTCGAGAGATGCTGTTGCAGTAAATTGTTCACCATTTACAATTCTTCAGGGCTCACGACAATATTGGTGCAATAGTTCGATGTGCTTTATTAAAATAACTACAGCAGAACCTCGATTAACCGCAGTTCTCGGGACCGGATCTCCGTCGGTAACTCGAAAATTCCGCATTAGAAAGAGCACAAGGGGGATGGAGGGAAAAAAAAAATTAAGGAAACCGACGTTGGTTAAACGAGGGTCCGGTAAAACAGTGTCGGATAATCGAGGTGCTACTGTATGCTGCATCCATCCCTACGGTGGATTATATGACACAATTTTGAACATCAAAACCACACGGAATGCTACTTAGCTCTATGGAGTTTGTTTTTTTATTCTGGATCTAAGTAACATTTTTTTTTCTGATTTATTGTTTTGTTCGATTTGTTACTTACCTAAAAACAATTTGGTTGCTTATACAATCTAGAAGACATTATCCTTACCACTTTTTCATATGAATATATATTGCATTATTGATAACAAAATTAAAGATATTATTTAAATATTTAAGCATTTCATCGTTTGTTTCATGAGTCATTCAAAAATTCTTTTTTTTTTCTGTTATTTTTGCAAAATATAAAATCTAATTTCTATGCTTTTGTTTATTTATTTTTCCATCTCAGGAATGAATACAAGAAAAAAAAAACTGGAAAATTGAAACTGACGATCAACTTACTTTGATGAAATCAGTAGGTGTGCATTAGAATAGCAATTGAATTATCATTTAAAAAAACGAAGATCTAATATTGAAGCCTGAATTCAAACAATTTTGTTTAATGTAATCTGATTTTGCTAAAATTGTTTTCGATTCATACAAAATCTTTTAATAAAAATCTTTAATATGTTATTCTTGTGTTCAGCAACCGACTCAACATTGCCTTAGTAAACTTGGGGGTGTCAAGTAACCCCACAATGAAAAATCGCATGGGTTCAGGTCGGGGGATCGTGATGCCAAGCCTTGGAAAATATTCGAAAAATTACTCTGTCCTTACCAACTGCGATACAGCAACAATGGCGTAACCGTACACGAAATTATGGGTTGCGCCCCATCCTGCATGAAGGTTATGAAGTCGAAACAATTACGTTCACCTGATAGCATTCAAAATGACTATTTTGAGTTTATTCTCTTCCCCATATTCTTATTAAGGTATCTACATTGTGATCCGTCGAGTAGATCCTCCTCTACATCACTCTGTCTAGTCTAATTACAACTATCCAGTAGTTTACTCCTAAAGCTTCTGTTCTTAATAATTCTCCTTACAAGTCGTCAGATGGTTAGTTATGATATGGGGTGCCATTGGATCACGTCTAATACGCATTTCCGATACATTGAATAGTCACCGTTACATCTCTGAGGTGTTGGAGTCTGTTATTGTCCCTTATTTTCAGGGTCTGCGTGTTTGAAGTATATCTCGGCGCGGCGCACATTCAGCTACTTTCGCGGCCCGCGCGTAACCGGATCTTTCTCCTCTTGAATACGTCTGATCCATGATCGCACAACGACTTCCACACCACAGACCCCCCACTGCTACAGCATCGGGTCGAAACCGCATGGACTGACATATCCTAAACACACATCCAACGTCTTTTCCAATTATGCTGGGCCGTGTAGCAGAAGTTATTGCCGCCTATGCACGGTGGTTAAATGCAAGATCCCCAAGTGGCCCCGAGCTGTAATTGTAATCATTTCACCATAAGTTATCTGAAAATTAACTAAGACTGATAGTTTTCATGACCAGAAGTGTCTAATGAGCCTTTTCTGTTCATTTCAATTAACTTAATTTAAAAACTTATTCAGGAAATCTGAGGAATTTTGAGGAAATTCTTGTTGTTAATTCATTAAGAATTGACAACATTTGAAACAAATATAAAAAAAAGAAAGAAGTGTTTATTATTTCAGAAAGAATTCCTTCTTTCGTCACCATTTCAGGCAGACTAATTTTCTTTTTATAGAAAAGAAAAATCAACTTCATGGTAACTTTTTCTTATAAATAACTTATAATAAAAGTAGATATAAGATATGAATTATAATAGACATATAATAGATTATAATAGATAATAACAGATATAAGGTAAACTAGGTTTAAATGATGCAACTGTCCTTTCGTAGTGAGAACTGAGACGCTTGGACTGTGGTAGGAGGAAGGGGAATAATTCGTGCTCAGATTTTAAATTGGCCAAAAAACAGAATAAATTTCAAACAAACCAGTTCAGTCATTTTAACAAGGGATCAAGATGGGGGGTGGGGGTGGCCAATTAAAAACAATAATAATGAGCCTATGTTTTTAAAGAATTCTTCTTGGGTTTCCAGCCACGTAAGAATTTGGGAGTGGTCCAAGCTTTCGTCCTGGAGTCCATCTTCAGGGAATGAGAAGGGGGACTTTTTAAACCGTTTGAGCGCCGCTCTCTGTTCGGTCCGCGCTTTCAGGTGGAGGTTTTTTGGCGCGAAATACGACGCCTCTGCGTGATTGGTTGCGAAGGGCGATGAATGAAAGCCACGTGTTGCTGAGTTGAAGCCCGTTGTCTCTATTAACTGTGCTGGTTTCTTCTTTAAGAGCGATGGATTCCTGGATGAGACGATCCCAGTAGCCAGAGGACTTGGCAATGATGGAGGTCCCGGAGAAATCGGGCAGGTGTTCGATGCAGTGCTCAGCCAGGCCCGATTTCTTCTGGCCAAGCCGTATGTCTCGATGATACTCCCGGCAATGGGTCCCCACCGTACCGATGTAGGCCCGCCCATAGGTGCAGGGAATACGATAAACGCCGGGATCGAACAGAGATCTGCGCTCAAACGATTTAAAAAGCTCACTGTGATTTCGCTTTTCATTCCCTGAAGATGGATTCCATGACGGAGTCCGAAAGCTTCAATCTCTCCAAATTTTTATTTGGCTGGAAATTCTTTAATCTCCGTCGCAAAGAAAGTTTCAAGTCTCATTTTGTTTTTAGTTTAAAAAAACTATAGACCAAATAGTTTTAAGGAAATCCAGTTTTAATATGATACAAATAAAGAGAAATATACCAATGGAAAAACAATAATAATACGTTGTTTGATCAGAAACCACGAAGTAAACACTCAACCAACTTCGCTTGTGGGGGAGTGAACGGGTAATAGTTGGGAGAGTATTTTGAGTTAGATTATAAATAAACATCGAATTCAAATGGAATATTCGAGATGAGCAGTCAATGGTATTCATTTGTCCATAAAGCGCTGGGAGTAAAGGGGGTCAAAGCGAGGTTAAAACAATCAGAGTTCCTGTTTTTAAATTGAACCCTCACTAAGCGTCCGTCGTAAACATCCGATGGATTTCCGGATCAGTTTTGAGGAAGGAAAGAGAAAAGGAGATGAAGACACAAGGAAAGTCATTATTAAGAAAGAAAAACGAAATGTGGAATAAAGTGTTTATAAATTAAAGTGTAGAACGTGTCAAAAAAAATATATTTTGGAAATTCAGGAACAGCAACAGACTGCTGCTTTCAGGAATAACATCAGAATGGGCGGAACACTGCATTAATGAAAACCATAATCCGGATCCGATTGTAGAAATTTTATTCAAAATCAAAGACAAACATAAAAGATACAGGATAGAAGCATACATTATAAAAAGCTACCCTTAACAGAGATAAAAGTTACTCAGTAAACAGCAACACATTGTCTCATTTCGAGAATCTACTGCCACATAAAAAAGAAAAATTTAAATAATGGATATCAAAAATTATTTGTTAAAAGAAATGAATTATTATTTGTTTTTAAGTAATTGGAAATAACTTCAACGCGTATATATTGTAAAAATTATTAATATACATTATTGTTATTTTCTTTGCGAAAAACTTGACAAAGCGGAACTATAACTTCCGCGAAATATCGTTGTGGGAGTTCAAAATTAGTAGATCTGAAGAAGTGTATTTTGTTTAGGAATGAAATAATTTAAGTTGAATTATTAATGATGATGCAAACAGACAAATGAACAAAACATTTTCCATTGGAATCAAATGACTTCAATTGATTAGAAAGAAAATATTTTAATTTGAAAATATAACAAAAGTCGGTTGAAAATAAACCTTTCATTATAATAATAATAGCTAAATAGTGAGACTTTTCTTTATATTTTATAAAACTCTTAGATTAATGATTATATTCACAAGTATTTTCTATCTGCACTGGAAAGAAGCTTAGACGTGACTTCGTTACAGATTATTTAAATACAATGGAAGAGGATAATCAATTGCCATTATCCTCTTCCATAGAAGAGGAATTCTAGTTTTTATTTTTGTTGATTAAGTATTAGTGTTGATTATAATCATTTTTTTTACATTGTGACAAAACTAAATATTTCTCTTATGTGGGTAGACGTCCTATTTAAATGTGAACAACAATTTTTCGTTTTCAGAGTTGTTTGAAACCCTTTGTGTAACCTTATACGTTCTTCATCCTTCTTCATGTCTTTATAGTTTGATCGATATAGATTTTTGAAGAAGAGATAACCTGAGATGGAGGTTAGATGAAGTATACTTCGGTTCTATCATAGCTGGTATACGATATTCTTGGCGACGAATTGATTATGACTGTTCTTTCGAGTGAAGATAACTAAATTCTGATAAGTTGTGACTCTAGACATTGAAACATACAGTTGTCCGTGAGAGAAGACATCGTTCTCCAAATAGATGGCAACTTTATTTAGAGTCTTTCCTTGAGCTTTATTAATAGATATCGCATAAGAAGGTCTGATTGGAAATTGTCTTCTTATGAAAGTGAATGGAAGTAGATTATCGCTTGGTTGCACAGATATTTGCTTAATATTTTTTACTCTTCTTTCTCCTGCCTTCCTCTTTCTCTCATTGTCCATCTCGATACTGTGTCTTATGGCTGCTTCTTTCAGCGTCATCCATGAAGTTCGGGAATCGGTAATAATTATTTTATTATTCTACTTTATTCATTTTTGAACTCATCATTTGATAGCGCGCACCGAGAGAATAAAACATTTGTGTCAAAACAAACAATTTTGAAGTTCAACCATGCTCCTTGTGAATCTGTCGACTTCCTCTCAACAATGAACCATTCAAACAATTGCGCCGTTTGCATTTGTCGACTTCCACGCAACAATTACCCAGGCACAGAACAATTCCACCGACAATTACCCCGGCACGGCCTTGTCCATTCTTGAACTGTGGCAGACAATGGAAACAATGTTTTTGAACTGCGCCGGACAACCGGAAAAGAAAGATTTTATATAGTAATGTAGATTATATTAATTAAAGTAAGTAACAAATATATACACTTCATGGTAATAATGTTTTATTTAATTATTATTAATTGCTGACAGTTAAAAAAAAAAAAACCTTATTTAAAAACAATCCCGTAAAGTTCCTCAGAAAATTTATAAATATGCAAATTAAGACCATTGGCATTCGCACTTTTACTAAAAATAGAAGTAGATATTATTATTAAATATTAATAAATATTATTATTATTATTATGTAAAAGTTTCAAACCTTGGGTTTCCCCAGCAAAGACAAAATGGCGGGTTAAGGACCAAAGCACATATTGTAAAGAGTAAAAAAAAAATAAATAAAAAGTTTGCAAGAATGGTTACGGATGTGTGTTTGTGTCCATAAATTTCCTAACTATGCGTGTTGTATTGAGTATCACAGCCATCACAGTTGTCCATAAGTATTTTTGTGAAATCCTATCATTCTGAGACTGTGGTGCAATGTGTGAGGTACCAGACCAGTGGGAAACAGAACGCTGGGTACAACATGTGCTCGGTCCTGCCTCCACTGCTTCTGGAGCTCGTGTGCTAGATCGGTGAATTTACTGATCTTGTTTGCGTGAGTTTTCAGCATGTTCCTGCTGATAGGTACTGCAATATCAATGAGGTAGGTCTGTTTGTTGACCTTAACAACACGTGTGATGTCAAGTCTGTTGTGATGTATGATTTTGTCTGTGTGAATTGGGCGGTCCCAGTACAGCTTATGTGAGATGACTCTAATACACTTTGTGGTATGTACTTGTAGTACGAGACCGTGTTCTTAATAAGTAAGTATTTGTGTGCTAGTTGTTGATGAACGATCGACGCTA
>JAFIDM010001028.1:4484713-4497274 GCA_023159025.1 Thereuonema tuberculata
TATTATGTTCTATAACTGTTTTGCAATGTTGACTTGTGATATCCAAATCGTATGTGTTGTGAGTTTTGTGATGTTTCAATCATGTTTATGTTTTTTTATGACTTTGTTGTTCTGCCCGTCCCCCCACCGTAGAGACTTAACCCATGGCCATACGCCTTATTGCGTCCAAGAGCATCCGTCACTCGATCTTTTGCGAGTTTATGACTGCAATTCCTTTAAAAGTTTTTTAGTGGCGATTGGTTATCAATGTCCATCATGGGCGGAGTCTCGAGGTCCGTCACTATCGGATGCAAACTGGTTACATTTAAATTCAGGAGAAACTTGTATATATTTTTCATATTTATTTTTTTCTTCACTCGACAATGACAGACGGCTTGCTGTCGAAATTAATAGTGCATTTGTTATATTTTTTATATAGTTATGAGTGCATTTAAGACCTTACTTATCTCTGAAAAGTTTGTGGCGAAAGCTCTAAAAACAAATTGACAGTAAGGTTTTTAAAAATAGGAAAAAAATCGTCAAAAAGTGGAAATAATAAATATATCGTCGGAAGAAGAATTTGAATGGCCTGTATATTTGTGATCTACGACCCCTCATCGGCGATGTCCCGGGGTCATCTGTTTAGGTTGGGGAGAATGCAATATGTATTTTCCAAAGGACAATAGTACTATCACTGGATATTTTAATACTTTAACTGTTGTTATTATTATTATTAATGTAAAAAGTTATTAAGTAATTGCAGTAAATATTTTTGTTTTGGGGGTGAATTTTTTTTCTCCGAATGAATAAACAAAAAAGTTTATTTGTTTTTTTTTTTTTAAAAAAAAGAATTAGAAAATGCGATCTATGAGTGAATTGTGGTACTTTTTTGACAGCAATTGCACAAACAATGACGATAGGGACAGACATTACATAAAATGGTCTTATATCTAAGACCTTCAATCGGGTAAAATTAAAATTGTAAAATAATCTACCATTTCAACAAAAAACTATTGGATAAAAATCTCAATCTTTCGGGGGACTATTAATTCGGGTTTTTTTACTATGAAATTTCATTTGTACTTATTTGTTTTTCTCAATAAATAAATAAATAAATAACAAATTACTGATTGCATAAAATAAGAGTTTTACTTCTAACAAGTTGATCTGTTTGTTGATAGAAACACTTTATGGGAATTATTGAACTAAGATGTTTATGTTTTGTTTTTCAAATTAGATAAAGGAGGAAGTGAATAAGGTTAAGGAAAAAAGGAATTTCAACAGAAAAATGAGATTCATCAAGTCAGTCTGTGTGTTTGCCCCTAATGACATTTATTGAACCATGGAGGGAACTTCTTAATGTATAGATTCAAGAGACCTTTGACGTTTGAAATACTTATTTATTAAAAAATGAGCTCGCGAAATAACTTCTACAGGATTACATTGGAATTTAAATAGTAGATTTCTATTAATACGTTTTAAATAATGAATGTTAATACCTTTTAAACTAATTGGTGGTTTATCCGATTAAAATTAATCTACAGTCGGACCTCTATTTAACGAAGTCGCTAAATCCCGAAAAAAAGTTCGTTATATAGAAAATTCGTTATATAGAGATTCACCTTTTAAAATTACTTTAAACTACATAAAACAGATTTAAAATACATAAACAATAAATATTACAGTAAAACCCCGTTATTACGCTCCCGCTTATAGCACTATCCCGTTCTTTACGCTCCTTTCATGCGGTCCCTGGAATTTTCTATATAACTCTGTATACTTTTACCCTCTTATAACGCTTCAAATCCCGCTTGTAGCGCTTTTTTATATCGGAAATTTTGTATCGAAAAGAAATGTAACACTGTAACGATTCTTTTCTTTCCCTGGTAGGAGGGAATCTTTGAACTCTTTGAAGTGCGGGTCTGTGATACAGTAAGTTAGTGCAAAATGTCGAAGCGGAAATCCCTTTCTATAAGTGAAAAATTGCAAATTCTTCGTAAGTACGACGAGAATTCTACACTAAATCAGAAGGTTTTCGCAGAATCTAAGAATTCCCTGATCCAGTCTGAGAACAATAATAAAAAATAAGAATGGAATTATCAATTCAGCGAAGGATGGTTGCAAACGTAAAAAAGTAGTGTGGAAAATGTGAAGATGCCGAGGGAATTCTAATTGAATGGATTCATCAGTCCCGTGATGCATCAGTGCCATTAAGTGACCCAATCATTCAAGAAAAGGCGCGTGAAATAGCGGGCAGTGCACTAAAACTGCTCCGAAAATATATTTGTATTGCTCCTAGTGGAATATCAATTGATGTTAATAGTTTCTTGAACCGCATTGAAAATGTCATAATTTATAACAGTAGCATATACACACGGCAAACCACAATCAAAGATTTTTTTAATAGGAAATAAGCTCACATTTGCACTATATCTATTTCAGAATCAAGTATCTTTCCTGTAAAATGGTGTCTAAATGTTTCCCCATCATATAAATCATTCCCCGTTTATAGCGCTATCCCGCTTATTACGCTTGTAGGTCACGGTCCCTTGACGAGCGTAATAACGGGGTTTTACTGTATTAAAAAAGTAATAATTTTAATGACATAAAGCATACATTACCACATGCGTACTTAAATTTCACTAATAAAGTTTTTTTTTTTGAAAAAGTGTTTTCGCTCATAGTACGTCTCGCATCTTTGCAATGCACCAAAAACCCCTTCAGTATTTCCTTAAAATTGTAATCCGCGTTGGATTGTTTCAAATGATTTTAGCATTTCATCATACGAAGGTATTTGATTTCTGCATCGTGATCATTTTCATCCTCTTCATCTTCATCCGGGTGAAAGGGGGATATCGGGTGGACTGGGAATTGCACTTCCTGGTTGAAATGCAAAGAATGACAGCGATTGGCCCCTTGTAAAAATATTTCAAGGAGAAAAAAAAAAAAATAGATACCACGAAAAAGTTCGTTAAATAGAAAATTCACGTCGTTATTTGGAGGTTATTTTATGAAGAAATTAGCAAAATGTCCTTGGTTCCAAAGAAAAGTTCGCAAAATAGAGAAATTCGCAAAATAGAGGTTCGTTAAATAGAGGTCCGACTGTAATTCATACAATTTAAAGAAATAAAACGATTGAAATCCTTCATTGGTTCAGAAAATAGAAAATTCCTTCTGTTTATTTTCAGCAAAAATTAAAATTCCAAAAGAACTTTAGCTGTTTCATTTGTGTTGTTTTTATCAGTTTTAAAAAATAATAATAATAAAAGAAATTTCAGAAAAAGCAATTTATAGAAAGTAGGTTTTCAGTTCTTTCTTGTTGGAAACCTTCCCTCAAATTTAAAAATAATTCTCAAAGGCAGTGTCTTCAGTCTGTGTTTGGTGGAGCCTCAGTGAAGTTAATTAATCTCAGTTGACCTTTTAATAAATTCTCAATTGAATACTTTTACTCAAAATGTAAATTGTAAGATTCGGAGGAAGAGAATTGTAAATAAATAATCAATAATATTTCTTACTGTAAAACAAACAAAAACGAATATCTTAAAGATACAAACATTTACTATTGATAATAATAACTTAATAAAGTCTTTTAAAACCTATATTTTCGTTGCTGAGTAGATATTTTTATGTAGAGGGTGGGTCACTCCTAGCTTAAGGATTCAATTTGAGAATTTTTAACTATCGTATTTTAGTTCTAAAATAAACCCTAAACCAAATTTATAAGAAAAATTCTATTTTTCTTTTTTAGAGTAAATTTAAGTTAAGAATTGACCAGTTTTTCCATTCCCACGCTTTTCAAAATCTTTCCTAAAAGCAAGCAGTGAATTCATTGAAAATATTAATTTCCACACAAATCCCCATCAATATTGAGGTTTCCATGAAATAGCTATTTTATTAGACCTTACAATAATTGTTGGAAGTAAGCCTCAGTTTAATCCTTTGGGTATCGAACCAAGAACACTTTAAGTACTCAATTTCACAATTATTTCTTCAGTGAGAGGCAGCTTTTGCTAATACTAATTAAAAACCTATGAAAATTATTTTAATGTTTCATGTATTAATTAGCAAATACTATTACTTTTATTACTGATCACTTTTATTCATTAATCACTTTTACATTAGCTTAAAACAAACTTATAATTTTAAAATTAATTATCAAAAGAGTAATTATCATTTTCTTTTAATTACCTAAAAAATTATTAAGATGAAGAAAAAGTAATATTTAGAAATTATTTAATCACTTTTAAGATTGAAATTAAATTTAAAAAAAAAAAATCAAAAACACAATTTCCGCAAAAAAAGAAGTATAATACAATGTCATTAATATCATTAAAATATTAAATTGTAATTGGGATATTTTTCTGAGTAAACAAAAGCTTCTCGCACCCTGAGCTATCATGTCGGGAATAAACAGCTGTTCCAGATTCCCGACATGATAGCTCAGGGTGCGAGAACCTTTTGTTTACTCAGGTGCAGCCTTGTATTATATATAACAAATTTTACTCTTTTAAAAAATAGTTACACAGTGTAAACGTTCACCCAAACAAACACAAAAAATCACGTTTAATCACTGGCATTTTCTTAGGCAAGACGGGCCTCAACCAGGGGCCTAAGTGTTGCTAAGGTATTGACGTAAAATTATATATCACTTTATTATATATATCTCTGCACGTTAAACTTTAAAAACTGAGACTTTTTTGTTTGCGATATTTCTGAAGTTATAAGTTGTCTTTTCTTTTTTTTTAATGTTTCTCAGTCCTATTAGGTGTGCTTAAAAAGAAATGCACATCTGTAGTATAGGTCTGATAATTAATATAAGTATCCTAAAATACAAAAGTTTATAATAAGTTTAATAAGATTCATATAGGATTATTTAAATTATTAAGTATAAGAGAGAAAGAATAAGTATAAAAAAGTATATCAATAAAAAATAAACATCTGATTAGTGATATGATAAACTTAACACTATAATCAAAACTAGAAATATTGTCAATAATTAGTACTAAAAGCTAATTTATTGACTCTAGTTTTTAAAATAAATTAAGTAATTATAGTAGTAAACTGTTAATATAATATACCATATTACCAACTATTTAAATTAAATAATTGTTTAACTAATAACTATTATAATTTTATCTTTTTTTCAATAACATCGGAAATTAATTTTTCTTTTATTTCCTTTTATTTTTTGAGATTCATAATTTTCCCACTTAATTTGTTTAAATAATTTGTAAATAATATGACTTTTTAAACGATATCCATAATTGTTTTTAATCTTATAGTTATTTAAGGAATACAGCCAATAATTTCTCGGCTTTTTTTCTTCCCTACTTCTATTTCTTTCATTTTTTATATTAAGGAAATATTTCATTATTAGGGGAGAAGGTGGTAAAATGGGACAGGCTTGTAATATGAAACAGCAATTTTTGTGCAAGTACCTGCTGCTATCATCCGGAAACCGCTCTAATTTCTATCGCTGGTGTTCCTTTTAGCCACCTAGAGGTAGGTAACTTCAGTATTTCGTTGTGTATGGTTATGAGAAGAAGTAGTGTGTTTTCGTAAGCCTGAAAGTTTTTACAGGGTAAGATTCAACACAATTTCTGGTACTGTTATTAATACGAATGAGGTTTAGCTTATATTGTATATCAGTATTAATTAACTGAACTACAAAATGATATATTCAGTACTTAAGAATTAATATTTTATTACTGAGAATGGATCAGTCAATTTCCATATGGCGACTGGTGGTAATATGAAACAGGTGTTCCATAATACAACCTCACGATGCCAAGAAGCAAATTAGTACCTGAAAAGAAGGTACTAAGGCAGAAATGGCGTCAAGAAGATATGGTAAATGCAAGAAAACACCAAATCAGCAGATTTTTGATTATCCGCATGTTAAAATGTTTTGTTAATAGAATAGCCGCAATGAGTCTTTATTTTTCAACGCTCAACAAACAATAACCAAGAACGCCATAGACAATTTTGGACCAATCACAACATGAATGGTGCCTTCCTACATCCCTACAAACATCAAATAACCTCGCCTGCAGCAGAACTTTCATTGTTTTGGAAATTCACCATTATCTATAAAGACTGGGTTTTGTTTAATAAAATTTTTATTTTATTTTCTTTATTCACCCGATGATGCCAACCGTTGCGTTGGCGAAATCGATAGTGTTATTGATATTTCATGTATTTATTATGTATTTATTTGTTTAGTAGGTGCGGTGGCTTTGCTTTTGTATTAAATAAATGATTTTTTTACTATAATAGCAATAATAAAGAAGTATTGTTGCATTTTAACATCTGTTTCATATTACAACCCCAGTTCAACAATTCATTTTTTTGTAGAATGTTCTAAATAATTGTACCTATTCAAGAGTTTTAAATATTTATTTAAAAATGTGTGATATTTATCTCACACGATATGTATACTAATGCTACTGACGATTTTCGTACATTAGAGCCACTTGAAATTCAAGATTTTGTCAAAAATAAAAAAAGTGGTCCATATTACCACCACCTCCCCTACATTATAAATAAATTTTTCTTCTATTGTTAGTATTTTAAATCTTTTCCTAATACTATTTTTTTCATCTATTCTTTTGTTTTTGAAATTAATAAAAACTTTATCTAATATTTTGAATAATATTCTGTTTATATTTTCAGTTTGCTTCTTATTTATGAAAATCCAGCAATTTAGGCCATAGTTTAAAATTGAATCTATATAAGATTTAAAAACAATTAACTTTTGTCTAAAAGGAATTATTTCTTTCAAATTGTGGAATAGATATGTTAACGTATTTAATTTTTTTATGGCATATTGGTAATGTTCATTCCATGAAAATAAATATTCCCAAATATTTTTGTTGAGTTATGTATTCAATTTTTTCACAATTGCATTGGTAATTATTTATTGAACATATATTGTCAATATTTTTACATGTTATATTATGTAACATATGGTATGGCATTTTATTAATAATTTTATTTTTATTTTTCATTATCATGAGTTTCGTTTTTTTAATATTTATAGTCATATGGTTTTGTGTTGCCCATTTGTTTACATTATTTAAATCTAACTGTCATTTTTCTTTCTATTTACAATTTATTATAAGCATTTGATTGTTCTGTATCTTTCGCCAAAACAAGGACATCATCAGCATAGATATAAATATTTGAAAGGCTCACGCAATTACTTAATGAATCCATATAGATATTAAATAATAACGGTCCCAAATTAGACCCCTATGGAACTCCAGAATTAACATTGTATAGTTTACTTATATAATTTTTTATTTTTATTTTAATTTTTTTATTTTCTAAATAATTTTTTAATAATTCATTTATTTTTCCTCTTATTCCCATTTTATTTAGTTTAATTAATAACAGACTGTGATTTATGCTGTCGAATGCTTTTCTGAAATCTATAAAAGCAATACATATAATTTTTCCTTCGTTTAATTTACTATTTATGTCTTCACTGAAATTATTTAATAATAATTCAGTACTTTTATTAGGTTGATAAGCATATTGATTATTATTTAGTATGTTCTTGTTTTTGATATAATTATATATTTTCTTATGGAGATAACTTTCAAAAATTTTTGAGATGTTCGATATTGGTCTATAATTATCAAATTTGTAGGGGTTATCCGTTTTCTTTTACTGATTCAAATAATTAAATATAATTGATGGCTTTTCTTGAAATCTTAGCTCATGAATGATTCTTATCCATTCCTCATCCAAATTATTAACAGTGGATCTTCAATGCTTTTATAAAGAGTTTCTGAGAACTCTTTACTAATTGATAAGTTTTTATGTTATGTACAATTGAGTTGGAAATCAACTAATTTTATTGAAAATAATAAAGCCATTAAAAGCAATCCATTGCTTCAAATTCTTAGTCAATGGAACTTAAATTTAACATTTGATGGTTAATGAAATTATTTATTAGCCTAGAAACAGATCTCCAACGGATTCCCGCCAAAATGTCAAAGAAAACTAGAACGACCCTTTATTGTTCAAAATCAGATCTTCGCTGTAATAAGAAAAACTGAAATCTGACCTTTTGATCAACAAATGTCTTATTTTGACTTAATTTTGAAAATTGAAATCGTCTTTAAGGTTTCTTTTCAGCGGCGCCAGAAATTCAATGGAAAATCTGTCCTTAATTGACAATATTTAAAATAACATTTTGAATTCCTTCTTCATTTAATTTTGATTTCATTTCTTTTAAATTTTCATCAATGAATTGAACAAAACTGAAACAGATTTTATAAAAAGAGCGACTTTATTAGAGTTGACTCTAAAAATATTCCCTGAGCAACTAAACAACAAACAATACAAATTGCAGCAACTTCAGAAGATTCCTTGACTTATCAGCTGCTGTGATTCTTTGAAGATAAATCTTTTGAGCGGTGAGTTTTCTTTGGTAGAAGACGATTGAGTAGAAATCTCGGTAGTTGGTCTATAACTCGGCGTCTGCTTGTGACGATCGTCCCGACAACCCATTGGGTTTACCACAGGTCAAAGGTCGAACTGAGGCACAGTTTTTGAAAGAGAAATGATGGAACTTTCGAAGACGAAATCTTTGTAAAATGCGTCGATGATGCGTTGGAGGAATCGGCAACTGATCACGGGATAAAACAAACAGATCTGAAAAGAGAAACCGTAAAATTAAGAAACAATCATAAAAATTCCGCCGTTCAGGTTCTAAAGAGTTCACTTTTAGTGATTTTTTATTTATGTTCAAAGAATGGAAAAGGAAAAACATATTCAGGCGAAATGTTGACTGAAACACAAGTCCCCAACTTATCCCCTGTCCTTCTGTTGTAATCGGTCTTTTTATCCTCAAGAAATGGGAAGAAATTGTCTTGAGTCGTCTGTGAGGCGCCATTGCTCAGTTAAGAATCAGACATCCATGGAGTGAACAAAGCGTTCGGTCTTTCATTCAATGGCAGAAGTGAGGATCATTTTCAACTAATTTATCCGGAGAAGAAATGCAAACAAGAAACAAATACAACAATATTAGAAAGAGATGTTTTTGTAATATTTTTTTCGCTTCCTCTCAGTTCAGTCAACAAGAACTTTTTCATTTGGATTGTATTTATCAGGATCTCTTTGATGATGTTATTATCGGATGTTTTTCTGTTGTCAAACACTGATAAACTAAAAGTAAAGGATATTGATTAAAGTCAGTGTCCACAGATAGGATCTTTGTGTTTTCCTGTGACAATGCGTTGCTTCCTTGAAGAAAAATACTGACTTTTTTTTTATTTTGTTTTTCGAGAAAGTTCTTCTACAAATCTCGAAAAGCCCAAATTAAATGTTCAATATATTTCGTTCACCGAAATTTGCTAAAAGATGGAGAAGGAATGAGGATTAAAAGGATGAGGATGTTGAGTGATTCTAGAATTCTTTCCTATAATTAATTTAGAACAAAGCCTTTGAATTGTGTCATTTCCTATCGAACAATTTAGTTCCTTCAAAGTAGTAAAATATCCGTAGATTTCTTGAGGATGTTTTATTCAGTTAAAGTTAATGGTTATAAAATTAAAATAAAACCAAGGAATGAACTGGTCTTAAAATCATTTGAAGGTAAAAAAATAACAGAATAAAGATAATAAAAGGTGCAATTTATGGAATTAAAATAAAAGAAACAGAAATGTATTCACCCAAGCGATTTTTCACCGTACATCCAAACACGAAGCAGTATTCCTTCTTGTCCCAAGTTTCAAAACGATAAGAAAAACGACCATTGATGGGAGAGTCTATTCCTAAAATTAGAAACAACATATAAATAAACCAATACTTTTTATGTGCAATGGTAAGCATGTTTTACAGCTTATTTTGATTATTTGATAGAGAATGACAAGAAACAGGAAAGTATAACGAAGGACGCTTCAATCTGGACAGGGAATTGAATTATATATAAAATATAGAGTAACATGATTAAATATAATGGCCAAATCTTTAAAGAAAGCTGTTCCACTACAGGCTATATAGGTTTTTGGGTGCGTGGGAGGTTTAGGCTCTCAGCGATTCTCGACCAACGGAACTAGTTGATATTAGATGGTCAGCCAGGACCTCCCTCCCCCCCAGAGTAAGAATCCTGGTTACCAGAGGGCTGGGTAAACCTAGGGTCCGTCTGGAGGAGAAATAATAGTGGAAAAATCCGGCCTCGTTCCAGTCTGCGCCTAAACCACTGGACCCACTCTATAACTCTTTAATTGAAAATAAGACATTAAATAATTTTGATTCAGAAATTTTGCTTATTTAAATGACGTATTGTAAGTTAAGTTTGAAATTAATCTTAGTTTAGAAAACAGTAATAGTTTTTTATATAGACATCAATAGAAGAATTGTTGTGGATACATTTTTAACAAACTCTTTTATTTCTCGAAGAAGCCGTTGATGATTCCTGTTTATTGATCATTTGTTTTCAATCTCAGTCTGAATTCCTTATGAAATAGAAACAGTCCGATTTATGTGAGTGAATGTTATTTGTTTAACAACTGTTTGTCATTGGGAAACTAAACAATTGTACTGGGAAGGAGGGTGGAGTTATTCTAAATTTCTAATGATATATATATATTTAAGACTAATTTTGAGTTTTTAATAGTAGGACTTAAGATAAATATGGATTACATCTATAAAGAAAGGAAATATTAATAGAAAATAACTTTCTTTTGATTAATTGTCTCACTCTTTTTCTGTTTCTTGATTGGTTCCCTTCTGATTAAGTCTAAGACATTCGATACAAATGCTATCAAGACACTCTTTCTTTTCTTACAATTTCAATCATTTTGTTCACTACGAAATTAATTCATTGGATAAATTTAGAAAATATTAAATTATAGAATTCCTTTTAGAAATGTGTGGGAAGAGATAGAGATTCCGTAGAACAAAATGAATTTCTTTATTTCTCTGGAACTTCCCATTAATTGCTCTCATTGAACAATAACTAAATTAAAAAGTAGTGCTTATTTTGAAACCGATTGTTTTGGATCTCCTTGGCTGAACATTGTTGACGAATTAGACGAAGGAATATTATAAAAACCTGTTAGTTTCCAAATAAAATCTCCGGAACTGGCTGAAGGTGACTTCATAGGAACGGCCAAATCAAGGGTCTCGAATTCCAAGTAGGGTTTTCCGCTTTAAAAAAAAGAAAAAAGAAATTATATTTTATAATTCTTTTAATGTTCATTTCTATTAGCTAGTAATCACAGATGAATAATACAGATACTGTCAATGAAATGAAAAGTAAATTCTAATTGAAATCATCCGTTTAATCCATTACTAATCAAACATTTCTTATTGAGTAAAACTATTTGTTTTGATTCTCTATAATACGATTCCTCAGCAAATAGAAATAGGAAAATAAAATAACAAATAAAAGAAATTCTAAGCCTAAATTTCATTGTTTATAGAGATTATACAAAGCATTTAATTTCAATAGTTCATGATTGTTTTTTCTTTACTCATAAGAGATGATCTGCTATCAAAGGAATTATGGTGAAAAAGAAATTTAAAAAACAACGAAATTATTATAAAAAAAAGTAAGTAAAGAGTTCGATCATTTACTCACTTATCCAGGCGTGTTACTTGTCTGTTGAAGTAGACTGTTCCATTTTGGGCCACTTCCCAGATTTCTCTTGGACAGTTGTATGTTCTATCAGGTTCTTGGTCACTGTAAGTGCCTAATTGGTAAAACTGACCAACGCCCTGAAAACAAGATGGTAACAGTAAACAAAAATGAATAGAAAAGAATTGAAAACAAAATTTAACGTCCACAAATAAGTTATGAAAGAAAAAAAAATCATTATTGGACAAAAATCAACGGGAATCCTGGACAGCTTGTTTTATTAGGAATCCTCAGCAGGGTTTACCCTTGAAGATAGGGTCAATCAATTACTGATTGATTTTATAAGTAAATTCCTTTCAGTGAAAGAACAAGGGGTTTAATTCTGTGGAGTTCATAGGTTTTGTTTTTTTGTTTCTGTTCTGAATAGAAGAGAATTGATTTCTCTTAAACTAGAATCTATTATAACGACAAGGTGGTAAAAAAATAGAGAAAACATAAGAATTTATAAATATTATCCAAATTTATTGAAAATGATACTTCAGAAAAATCATAGAATTTAAAATAATTGAATTTAACAAAAATAAAGTTAATAACAACAAAAAAAAAGTAGATAAAAAAGTAAGTTTTGTTGTTAAATTTCAAATTCTTATTTTAATTGTCAAAAAAAGTAAATAATCACAGCAGAGTTATTTTAGATTAACATTATTAATTGTTTGCAAGTTATTTACAACAATTTTGAAATATTATGAAATCAAAAGTAATTAATAGCATTTGAACAAAAATATCAAATTGAAGAATTAAAGAATATTACGACTATTTTTTATGACTCGTCCAACGCTTTCTTGTTTCTAGTCAAGAATTGTTAATCACGTGATTGGAATAATTCAACGTCATTCCTCAGAGACGAAGAACTTTCTCAGATTCAGAAGAAAAAACTTTTCCTTCAGTCTCTTTTGAATTCCATTGAATTTACAGAAATGGACACATCTTCA
>JAFIDM010001028.1:4497596-4528366 GCA_023159025.1 Thereuonema tuberculata
TTAGAATCTGTTGGTTATTAATATTAGAATCTGTTGGTTATTAATATCAGAATCTGTTGGTTATTAATATTAGAATCTGTTGGTTATTAATACTAAGGAATTACAATTCAAAATATCATTGATTTTAGATTTTGTTCTTCAATAACTTTCTGATTTTTTTTTCATTTTTTAGTATTATTAGTAAAGTTTGATTGACATTTTGTGACTGAAAACATTCCATTTTATTATTTCAATGAAAACGTTAATTTCTTAACTGCTGTATAAGGAAATGATTACAATGATTTTAATAAAATTCTAACTTTTTTTTCTTTTTTTGTGATTTGTGATAAATTTTTCATTTCACTCTTAATTATCAATTCTTTAAAATTTAAGTCTCTACATTTTTTTACGTAATTTTCGTTTGTGTTTCTTGTCTTTGTAAACCTCCAAATAATTTTGAAATTATTTCTTAATCATTAAGAAAAAACCATGGAAATCAAAAAACACGAAATTTCTTTATCTTTTCTTTTATCGTATTTTGTTTTATTTTGTGAAATTTTAATCTATTGGATCTCGTAGGACCGAAATAATAAACTTATTAAAAATTACAATAATAATACCGGTAATAATAATAAATTAAAGAATAATTAATAGTAAATAATTAATAATTAATAGAAACGGAAGAGAAGTTCTTACCAAAAGAGGATTAAATTTTTCTTTGAATGAAATCCCGTTGCACATTTTGAGTAACTCTGCTTCCGTTTGACAACGGACGGAAGGAAGAAAAACCAACAACACAATCCAAAACATTTTCTCACCTAAAAAAATCAAGAGAAAAAAAAATTAAACAAGTAATAGAATCATAAATAGTTGTGTAAGAAATCAAAAAGCCTTTTTATTTCTTCATTGATTTTTATTAATTCATTTCGATCAGATCGTAGTGGGTGATATGTTTCAGCATTTCTTTCTCGTTTTCTGTCTCTTGTCTCTGACTTTGATCGAGACCGTTCTTTACGGAACCGTGAAGCTTCTCGCTTTGCATCAGCATTTTTGTTTCTCTACACGTCCCCACAATTGCGTCTTTTGCATGCCCAACAATCACATTTATAATGCAGCTTTCAACAATCACAACATTGACAATAAACGCAACAATTGCGCCTTTTGCATTCGCAACAATCCCATTTATAATAATAAGGAAATTAAAACAATACCAGGTTTCTTGGTTTTTAGCAACCCATTATTAGCAAAACACTCCTTGGGGGGGTCAGGGAGTGGTTCTACTGGTCTGATTTTTTGGAAGTAGTCATCTACTTTTTGATGTTGAACACAATGGTGAAGGTTTTATTCTAATATCTCTATTGTCCTCCAAACCAGAGTTGGCCGCCCTGTTTTTGTGAGATCTGCGCATGTAGCATCGATTAGTCTGGCCAGGCACTTCCATCTGATCTTTTGACAGGAATCAGCCATTGTGCTAATCGCTGGTTACTTATCTTATAAATCATTAAAATATTTATTATTAGCGATTAGTATTGAAATAATGCTAAATGTTAGAGAGAAGTTTTATTTTGCGTTATCAACATGTCAGCGGAGAAAAATATCCTGGAAGCATTCTTCGTCGTCAAGCAAGAGAAATACTTGCCTCTGTGAAGGGATACTTTCAAAACCTCAAATCTAAGAGACATAATTTATAAATGAAATTCTCTAAATAACAAGTATTTTTCTAAATTACAACTTCTCCGATAATTAAACGTTAGCTAATTATAAGTTAACTATACTTTCTCAGTGAGAACAGACGCCGTCGTCCATTTTGACACGAAAACATAATTGATCAGCTACCGGAAAGGCTGCGCAGTTCAAACTTCCGCCGGCCAACTCTCATTTGCAAGACAATAACCGTTTGGCTGCTACAGAGTGTGACATACAGTGTGACAGACAGACAACACAAAAGCAAGAGCGGTTCCCTATGTTAACTGTAACATGGGACCGCTAAAAACATGTTTGTTGTTTTTAAACCGGAACTATTTTATTTTTTATTCACATTATTTTGACATTTTTACGTGTGTCACTCAATTAATGATAGCATATAAAACAACAAACACACATTTAAAATTATAAAAAGGATATATTAAAAATATATACATGGAACCGGTTTATAAACATGGCTTTTCTTCAGCCTGAGTTAAATTATCAACCTCTATAAGGTACCCTGCCCAAATAATGCCACCTTAACATTTAAATTACTGTAAGTCTGGAAATAAGGTGTATCGAAACACGAAAATTATGACCAAGAAAGTTTAATCTTCTGTTTGAAGCATACCATAATGAAACATATGATAAGTTTTACTGGAGAAGTATGAGAACTCAAATAAAAAAACTTTGCAAACTGGCGTTATTAGGAACACCTGGTCCAATTAACGCCACCTAATTTCTAGTAACTTAACTTATTTAAAATTAAGAATTATTCAATCATTGTAAACATTATTTGTACAAAATTACAGTAAAAAGCAACTAAATTTGACTTTCTGTAAAAATAATAAAAAATCACTTGAATTAACACAGTCTTTCTACTCTGTAGCTAAAACAAAAGAGGAAATGTAAAAATTAATTAATTTCGGCATTTTCCGATTATAAAAGTATAATAATAAATAAGATAAAAAATCTATATTTTCATGAAACATATTAGTAACTTAAAATCGTATATGTAGACCATTAACACCACCATGGCGCTAAAGTGCTACTGAGCACATGGATCACATGATACACTTGTTTGTCTACAATTTCCGAATTTTAAAAATAACAGTTAACTTATCTACATAGAGGAATCTTCAAGTTTTATATAGTTAATCTTTGCTGAACATTAAAAAATCTATATTTTATCTTACGTTGATATATACTAGTAGCAGCCTTTCAGAACCAGTCCTCGACACGAAAAGGTGGAAACATAATTTCACTCGAAAATGTTGGCGGTCTGCAAGTAATTCACTTCAACACTAGATGGCATGTCAATGCAAACTACTTTAGTGCAGTACCGCCATCTTTTACATTTATGAAGAATTAGATAGGTGGTGTTAAAGGTATACATGGCGTTATACGGCTCAGGTACCTTAATAAAACACTTGAGAAATTGAAAGGAAAAAAAAAGACAACTGGATAATAAAAAAAAAAAGACATTCAGGATGATGAAAAGCCTTTTTTATATATCAATAGTTTGAAACCGTATCCAAATATGTATTTTTAATATAACCTTTTTATAATTTTAAATGTGTTTTTGTTTTTTTATATTTTTATTTATATTACAAACAATTTGAAAGTATTCTTAAAAAATTTGTTTTATAGAAAAACTTAAAACTGAATAATTTTAGGAAACTATTTTATAAAATTTCAGGTTAACAAAAAAAAAAAAAAAAATAAAAAAAATCGCCAATTCTTTTCCTTAGGGTTCCATTCTGTCATTTTATCATAGGCTTTTTTTTCCCCTCAGATTTTTTTTTTTTTTTTTAATTTTATAGAAAATAAATTACAGAAGCAGAAAAACTATAAAAAGCTTGAGATCCGGGATGAGACCTTGTATGCGATTCACTTGTAATGAACGTGTATTTTTATTGCGTTTGCGGATGTCCTAAGGATATCAACTCAGGATTTGTTTCTCGTGGGTGTTAATTAACTGTTCTGTCTGTCTGTGAATAGTTATTAAGGAAGCAATAGAAATAGGATGTAAGAACCGTTTTTATGGGGTTAAACAATATCAGAAAAAAATACCTTTTAATAAAAAAATTAAAATAAAAAAAAATAAGATAAATCTTTGATTAGAAATAAATAAGTTAATATTGAGGTCAGTTGCAAAATATTAATCGAATGAAACAACGAAGGTACAAAAGCAGAACGGAAATGAAAATAGCAACAACACAAGTCAGAGAAATTGGAAGGATGTTTTTTATTATATTCTTATTCCACTAACAAAGTACAACAATGTCTTATTGTGTGAAATAACTCAATAACTCCCTGCTAGGGTCAATTACTACTAGTGAATTAGAATGGAAATAACTACCTTTATATAAATCCATCTACAAGCGAAACATTGCTGTAATTATCTTAATAAAATAATAAGAAAAAGTTTGATGTTGTTTGAGTGAAAAGAAAAAAAAGCACTGAAAAATATACTGAAATAAAACAGATGGAAATAAAACTGAAATAAAACAGTTACCCATTTCTATAAGCGCTGAAATGGATAATTAATTCAAATAAAAACTGTATATAAAAGTAACAAGAATTTGTCATTTGAACTTCAACTCATTGTTTATTGAATTCAATGTCTTTTTCTTTTGTTTCTCTCTAGAAATTAAGTAAATGTTTGGTTTTCTTTGTTCCTTCATCTGATGTCGACTGAGGTTAGAATGAATTCATAAATAAACACCGGTTTCTTTAGATATTTCTGTGGTGACTTTTTTTTCTTCGTGATTCAATTTCAGAAGAACGTAAAAACCTTTTAAAGTTTCTTGGTTGATTATTATTAATATATTTTCTTCTTTTATTATCATCTTATTTATATGTTTTAACATGTATTGCAATATTCTGTAGTGTTAACTAATATTCAGTATAATTTTTGGAAATCATCCTTTTTACTTTCTATGATTTCTGTCATTATTAGTTCTTTTTTTAAAGTTATTTATGAATTTTAGGAATGATTCTTCTCCTTATTTCTTGTGATGGAATAAAATAAGATTTAATCTGTGTTGTTTTTGGCTTTCTTAGGTCTTTATCTGGAAACGGACGCATTTGAGAATTTGTAGAAAATGCGAGAGAGAAGAAAGACAGGAGAAGATGAATTCTGTGATCTCCTCAATCCAAGTTACAAATCCTTGTTTTAAAGAACAAAAGAAATAAAAATCCCTCGCGGCTACACGAGACAGTTCCTGTTTGTGTTCTGAAACCAATTATCCTAATTATAGCGGAAAAACAGATTCCCAAGAAATAGTAACTGATTAATTTTAAATCGCAGATTAATGAATTTAATTATTAAATAAATATCGTTTAATAATGGAATTTAATCATCTTTTAATCTTTGTAGTTAAAAAAAGTAAGTATCTTTTGAATATTAATTAAATAAGGCAGGTTAAAGTAAGAAGACAAATGAATAGAATGAATAGAATAAAGCATAAATTTAAGGCCGACCCATAATAATAAAAAAAGAAGTACATTAATGAACGGAAAAATAAAAAAAAAAAGTTACGAAAAAAATAATAAACATTAGGAAAATTAAGATAAATAAAAACAATCCACGCGGACATTGAGAAAAAAAAAGATTAAGAGAAAACCTCAATACATTTTCGAACCGACAATCTTCATCATATGAATCCGAAACCTTAAGCATTAAGCTGTAGCTGACAACTGAAATGATACGGCTGCATTTCTAATATTTAAGCTACAAGCAGAAATCTAATGAAAGCAATGCCAAATATTTCGTTCATGGGGGGGGGGGCGTTGGTCCCTGAACATATCCTATTCCTACGGTGTTTGGGCCTCTGAACAAGATGGTCAAATCCGACCTTCCGTTCTGGAGTTGTTAGAGGTGGACAGACCCGGACGGACGGACAGGACGAACGCAATAGCTACCGATTTCGGTCGCTATTACAATAGCTCCCAAATGAGTCGCTAAAAATGAATAGGACAATTTATCTCCCGTCGAAATATTTATTGTTGAGCTATTTCTTGATTGAGCAATTGCTGTTATCGCTTGCAGTGAGGAGAGTGTGGAAAGTTTTTACGACAATTTACGAAATTGTACTTCGCAGAAAAACAATGAAAAGAAGAATTTCAGCTTTTTTATGTGTAAATTAAAACTTACAGACAAATACTGTTACTTAAGCTCAAATAAAATATTTGAAATAAAGTTTTTTATCAATATATTTCCCCCATTATAAGTCAATCCACGCAAACTGCTGATGTTCCCTAAAAACAATGGGAAACTTAATAATTAAAACTCAATTTTATAAATTAAGAAACTCATTATATTAATATTCTCATTTGACGAAGGAAGGTACGCAATAACACATTCATTATCGACGTAAAAAAAAAAAAAGGATAAAGGATATAAAGATTACGGTAGACTCTGGTATTATAGTGTTTGGATTAAAGTCTATCCAATAAAGTCATTTCTTTTCAACATTAATTTATATAATAAAAATAAACATTTCAATTAGATACGAAATAGAGAACTTACTTGATGAGGTCTATCTGTTGAGAGACGCTTCTGATGAGAGACGCTCTGATGATGGTCTTTTTATTGGTCTCCGATTTCTCAATGTTGACGTAGTTACTCTTTAGGTTTTTTGAATGAATTTACTTTTGTTTCCTTCCATGGATGTAACAGGAAAATGGTTTCCTACGAAAGAAAGACTTCGCTGACGGGTTCCGGTTCGGAGGAAAGCATTGGTTGACTCACATCCTCCGCTGGGTCCGCATTGGTTGGTCCTCCAGGACGTCATCAGGAAATTTCGTATTCTGCATAAGTCTTGATTTTAGAACTTTTCAATTAACCCATGGCTTTTCCATTCTTCCCAAACAATTCCTTATCCTCGTTAGCGCAAACACACGAGGAAATTTTATTCAAACGATTTGAAATTAGTTCACAAAAGAAGCTGATTAGGAAAGTGATGCCACTTTCATCTAATAACGGGATTTGACTTTGATGCAACATCAGCTCGTGAATCATTTCAGATGGTATCTCGTTGGCGATTTTTTTTTCAAGAAACAAAAAAAGACTGAAACAATTTAAAGATTAAAATTCCTGATTAATGAATGAAAGAGTGAGTGATTGTACACCTAACATTTCTTTTCCTATCATCCACTGCCTCTATATCTTTCTGTTCGTTCTCTTATTTTAAAAGCAAATTGATTTTTTTAATTTAATAGATTTCTTTATGGCTTCATCAGAGATACGATGTTTTAACTTTTTCTGCCTCATTCCATAAGAGTTGACTAACGAGATCAGAACAAGAAGATTTAACCAATTTATAAAATAGTTATTGGGTCTTTTGTTTATACTAGTTCTTAAGTTTCAATATGTCTGTGGGTAGATCAGGGATTCTCAACTTTAAGATGGATTTTCAAAGGAGCCGCGAAGGAATTCTTAAGGAACACGCAATTCCTTACGAAACGATTCCTTTTTTTAAATTTTGTAACCAATTTTAGTGATTTAATTATTGATAAAAGAAAAAAAAAAATAGAAATGAATAAATTTATTGTTATTTTAATATCCAATGATATTTCTTAGTGTAGTTTTGTTATGTGTATTCACTTGTAAAAAAAAGTTTAATATTTTAAAAATTTTTAAGAAAGTGTCACTTTTTTTATCTCTATTTTTTATTTTAAACTGATATTCCTTCGTTGGAGAGTAATTTTCTTTTTACTGTCTTTCTGTGAATGAACCTAATTTTATTCTATTATATATAGAAATAGTTGTTTTCTATAAATAATATTACTTATTACTCTTTATTTTCCATATTTATTTTACAGCAATGTATCTTTGTTTTATAACTAAAATTAAAGGTTTGTGGAATAAAATTAAATTTATTATAATGCTGTAGGATTATAAATTAATATTACAATAACGAGAGTATTTTTTAGACCAACATTAAGAAAACAACGAGACAATACAACTACTTATCATTGAAAGAAAGTGAAAAGTTTAAATCCATTAGAAGATAGGAATATAAAATATTTAATGTATAAAATGCTTATCCTCAATCACCCAGGCAAAACTTCGAAATTTGTTGGTCAGTGACGGCAGTTGAAAAAAAAAAAAGGAAATAAAATGGATCGAATTGGTTCCTGAAGGTATTTTGTTGTTATTTTTAGTTTTCCATTTTCATTTTGGTTAATTTTCTTCTCTAAAATAAATTCAAAAATATATTCAAAATCATTATAAATTTCTGTTTCTTAAAATACTCATTGAAAACATTATTGTTATATTTCCATTCTTTTTTAAAAATTAGAATGGTTTTTTAAAATTAATTAAAATCAAATCAATATTTATCCTATAATAACCCACTTTTTTAAAGAACAAAGCGATTAATGTCCATTTCAATTTTTAAAGTAATTTTAAAACCCTCTGCTCAGAGGGAAGTGTTTGTATAAAACACTTTCCTATACAGAGAAAATTGAAGTTATTAACTATAAATGTTTTCAACTTAAAAAAAATAATTTTATTGTAAAAATTGAAAATTTGTTTGATTCTAAGAAATGAAATTATGACGTGGTTTTTATAAATTATGGCCTTAGACAACATACATTATGCATAAGGACAGTGGTCATCAGTGACGTCATATCCTTGTGACCAAAAGTGAAAAAAGCAGAGGAAAAATACATTTCTAGAGAAATACCACATTCTTCACCACTGGGATTCCAATGTCACAAGTGAAAGGAATATTTTTTGGATACTTCGTTATCAAAATTAATAATAACTTTTAAGTAGAAAAGTTCAATTATTAATCAGGAATCTTTGGTTATTTATTAAATCAAAAGAAATGAATGAATAAGGAATTGAGTGAAATGCTGAGAAAAGCACAGAATGAAGTTACAGAATAAACAAAGGAAAAAAAAAAAAATTATAATTTAGAGTAACATGTTTATCCATAAAAAAAAAAGATATAGTACACATCTATTGTATCCAAATGTGATTCATTTTTTAATCAATTGGTCTCATAAGAATTTTGTGGCATTCGGGAGATTTGGTTAAACATTAAAACTTCCTACTTTTGAAGGTTGTGAGCTCAAGATGGAACTGATCCTCAGATAGAAGAGACATGATTACTATGATTACTATGATTACGGGGTTTTTAACCTTTTAACCTTTCGCACAGAACCAAACGAAAAGGTAGTTCTTTTAACTTTAAATTTTTGATTAAAATCTTGTTTTTATTTTTTTTTAATGGAACTGATTTCTTTTAATGTCAAAAATGTTGAAAACAATTTATTCCATTTCGTAAAATGGTTCAGTTCATTTTAAAACTTTAAAATTGGAAAAAAAAAATTAAGACAATATTTAAAAAAAAAATTGAGAGAATATTTAACAAGTGGGCGATAATTCGATAGAAAAGACGACAATTACAATTATTAAAAAACACAATGACAAATTAAAAAACGCAATCAGTTTCGCTGCGGGATATGAAGCAAAAGCCGACGGTTCCACACAAAACACTTTTGCTTTTTTTGTGTGTGTCAACTGAGTTTTTGCTTGATAAAGATCCCGTAGCGAAACTAGTTGCCTTTTTTAATTTGTATGTTTTTTTTAATTAATACAAGTGTCTTTTCTATTAAAAAAAATCTTTTTCCGTAATTGTTCCAAAATTTCCTTTTTCTTTGCAATGAATCTAAGAAAAACGAATCTTAATAAGAAAAAGGAAAAAAAAGTGTTTTACGATTATTAATTTAAAACTTTGTTTACGATTGAAAAGTTTCTAAGTGAATTATGAAATGTTAATAATAACTTAGAAATGAAACTTCTCCAAGTTATTTTAATTCCATCAACAAAAACAATTCAAAAGAACAAAAGAACTGGGTTCATCCAAAGTAATTAATTGCTTTTACTTGTTTTGAATTTGGTCTCCATTTTTTTTTTTAAAGTGCGACCTCACAAAGATTCCGTAGAAGTTTCCATAGAATATCCTGTGGAAAGATTGCGGTGGTTTCCCTTCCTTCCATGGTGGTTGACTGATGATAATAACTGACTTTGTATTTCATTACATAAATAATTAGGACAAAAACTTCTCAAATATAAATAAACTGGAAGTATTTAAAATTAAAATTATGTTTCATATTATTGTAAGTTTTGTTTCATTTCAAAAAATTAAATGTTATTTTATGGTTTACTAGCAACAATATCCATAAATGGGATGCTTCGCGAGGATTTCAAAAAAGACTTGTCCTGATGTGGATGACAAAGAAATTATAATTGTCAGTAACTTTGAAACTATTCCAATTGGTAAAAAAGTCTTCTTTATCGTCCTTTGTTAAACCAATTAATTCTTTATGAAAGTTAGTTGCACAAGCAATGCACATGCGCACATCCTTCATCACATCATCCTTGCAGATGTTACAAAATTTTCATTTTCCTGATTTCTTCGGAATAAATTTTGTGGGCGCCCTTTGGCCTTTGTTTTGTTTTTAATGCTACATCTTTGCTTCCATCTTTGTTGGAAAATAAAGATGTTTTCAATACAACTGCCCTTCAATTGATAGCTTTCTTTCTGTCAGTCGTCTGAGGAGTGTTGGTTTTGGGAGTAAGTCAAAAACTGTGCTCATATTACCATGTAACTTCATAACATCTTCAGATGAATTTTCTTCTTCAGAATTAATCAAGGCAGCTTCAAAAGGATAAATCTCATTCGTGGGCAGGACATTTGCTCTTTGCACTTGTGAGTTGATAAACCTGAAGTTATAGGCTGTGGAGAAGATGTACCTGAGGTTGTGGTTGATCAGGAACTGATAGGTTAGATGCTGTGTTTGGTTTGAAGACTTCTTCAGCAATTGCGTGCGGATTGTACAGAGATATAAACGTAGGGCTGTGAACCCTGATTGTAAAAACAGGAAATAACTACTAGGTCGTAATAAGTCCTTTAACTTACTAGAATACATTTCTTTTAAAACTAAAAGAAAGGATAAAAATAATAAAGCGTGGTTGAGTCTTTAAAAAGCAGCCTAAACATTCTATCTACAAATACACTATTAATTGTTTTGATACTACGAAATATTAAAAACAGATACTTACTCGCACAAAATTACATGTGGCTACTTTAAGTAAACACATGCGCACAACCACTTCTTTTAAAAGATATTCGCGCATAACTGTCGCTTGGGTTTCCATCAGCCAAGTCAGAAATATACTTCTAACATACAAGTAAACCATCTTTTCAATTCATGGAGTACTAAGGGAGATAACGTGATTAGGCCATATTGAGTACATTGTACCTTACATAAATCAGATACTTTACCAAATAATGCGAGAGAACATATTAAGTGAAAATGATTCCATATTATCCCACTTTTTCCTAAGAATACGTAAGAACAAGACAAACATCATTCTCCCTTCTCCCCATTCGAACCGAGAAGTAGTCGAACCCGCAATTAGCAATCTATAAGTAAAAAAACTTGGCTGTTTCTGATTGACTGCATTTTCAGATACCTATCCATTTGTTCCATGCACTCTTTCTTGGTTAGTATTACCATTCATATTTGTCAATCTTATACTTTAAATGTCTTCAACATAGACATTCAAACACTATGACAAACACTAGACTTTAAACTAAGACATTCTGCCTTCAATAGACCCCTCTGCACTCCACACAACTTTGTCATTTCCGAATTTAGCAAATATAAAATCCGTTGCAGTTACATCGTGCCAGTTGATGACTCAAACTCCTTCTATACAAACGAAAGTCTACGTATCAGCATTCTTCAATTTTCCAAACTGAAATATCAATCACTTTATTCTAAACCTCATTTTCTATCTTTTTCTCATCGTCAATAACTGTAGCAATTATACTCGTTCATCCTAAACAAATACATTCCCAAATAAATTTACCTTAACAGACTGTCACTTAAACTTGATTTTCCAAATTACAATAATTAACATTCTTAATACTTAATACATTAATACTTAAACTATACGAAGTTACTCAAATGATTACTCCAAGAACATACACACCATAATACAATTAAAATAATCTTTATAATTATACACACCATAATATTATGGTTTATAATATATGTATTATGTAACATGTTTTGAAAAATAATCTTCGTCTTCAGACAATAAAAATACGGGTCTATAACGGTCCTGAGAATACTAGGAACATCGCACATAAACAATCAAATTACATAATAAGTAACACATATTAATGCAGGTCATAGTTTAAACATTAATAATAAAAAAAAACTCATTATCAATGTCTCGTTCTAATAATAACCGATTCAAAAAACTTTCGTAGATAATCATCTTTTTGTTGTCCATAAACAATAGGTTCTTTTGTCATCGCTCTATTGATAGCCCAACGTAGCGAATTATACTTATACCTCATAGGTCCTGCTGCTAAAAAGTTCAACGTAACATCCGCACTAGTTTCCTTCCTATAGACTATAATTTCGAAACTATTACCATTCCTCATTATCAACACATCTAGAAATGGAATTCTATGGTCCATTTCATTTTCCATTGTAATTGAATTTCTTTATTAATACTATTAAAGATCGCTCAGATATCAGTGGCTTTATGTTTATTATTAACAGCAAAGGTATCATCTACGTATCGATACATCTATTTAACATTCCACTTTATAATATCATCCTTCCATAACTTGTCTTCAATAAAATGCATAACAATTTCTGCCGATGACGGAATTCCCATGAAAAGTCCATTAGATTGAGAGAAAATGTTATCATTAAACTGGAACCATTGTAATTTAAAAATACTTTCAATTAGTTTTAGTAAATCATCGATAGCCATTAAACCTTTCTTGTTTAAATTAACAACCAAACCATAAATAAAATGAATTGCATCATTAATTAAAGGTAATCATTTAATAAAAGCAAGAATACTGAAGAGTTCAGCGTTTTCAGAATGGCCAAGATCGTAAGAAAACTGAAGAAAGATGGTATAATCAATACAGAAGAGATGGATACTATTAATAAGTATAAAACGCTTCCTAAATTTCGTGGCTATCCAAGATACATAAAGAAAAGGAGAATAGTTTCTTTAAGATGCGCCCTATAGTAGCATGTTGTTATACATCAGTAATGGAGTTGTCCAAAATCATAGCAAAGCAATTGAACAAGTTAAACTATTGATCTAAATTTTGTATCCTTAACAACGTAAGCTAAAGACGTTAATAAGAGTGTATTGACACATGATTCTTGGATGGTCTCTTTTGATGTTGTAGGGTTGTACACCTCATTATCTTTACCTTTCATTAATGATGCGATTCATTTTATTTATGGTTCCATTTCTAGATGTGTTGATAATGAGGAATGGTAATAGTTTCGAAATTATAGTCTATAGGAAGGAAACTAGTGCGGATGTTACGTTGAATTTTTTAGCAGCAGGACCAATGAGGTGTAAGTATAATTCGCTACGTTGGGCTATCAATAGAGCGATGACAAACGAACCTATTGTTTATGGACAACAAAAAGATGATTATCTACGAAAGTTTTTTGAATCGGTTATTATTAGAACGAGGCATTGTTATAAATGAATGAATTATGGACTATGAATGTTATGGATTATGATCTGCATTAATTTGGTATGAATTATGTAACTTGTAAGTTTGCATCTGTAATTATTAGAACGGGACATTGATAATGAGTTTTTTTATTATTAATGTTTTAAACTATGACCTGCATTAATACGTGTTACTTATTATGTAATTTGATTGTTTATATGCGATGTTCCAAGTATTCTCAGGACCGTTGTAGGCCCTTATTTTTATTGTTTGAAGACGAAGATTATTCTTCGAAACATGTTACATATATTATGGTTTTTATAAAGATTATTTTAATTGTATTATGGTGTGTACGATCCTGGAGTAATTTTATAACACACACTATGGATAATGATTACTCAAATGATTGTCGGGGTTTTAAAAAAAATCACTACACACAGTACAAATGATATATGAAGACGATACCTTGTTTACTGGGTAAGAAAACTCAAGTTACAGACATTCAGTAGATGGTACTCAGTAGTTCCTCGTTTGCCCGCCAGGAGTCACTGATTGGAAATGGCCGCCAACGGTAGGCAGAAGGCATTTTGCAACCTTGAATATCATCACAGTCGTTCTGTTACCATTGTCCAACGGCAGTTTCGTACGAAATTTAGGAAGTATCCTCCCTCCGACAATTCCATTCGCAGATGGTATGCACAATTTGTGGAGACGGGGCATCTGTCTAAGGGAAACAGCAATGGACATCCCTCCATGTCTGAAGAGAAAGTGGACCAGATTCGAGCAGCCTTCCTACGCAGTCCTATCAAATCGACTGTGAGAGGAACTCAACATCCCGCAATCTACGGCATGGTGTGCAAGGCTAGAGGGGCACCATGAAGTAGGATTTTTTTAAAATTACAAAATATTTTTTTATTTATTTTACCTCCGCAAAGAAAATAAATAAAATAGTTGCCATTTATAACTTGTAAAACCAATTTACAAAAGAAGAATATTTGGATTGCACACAAGTTCAACAATAATATCGAATTTAAAACAGATTCAATAATAGAGTGAATGCAGCGCAGACGTCCCAAAAGTTCACAATAAAGTCGACCGGAGTGGGCGCCGTGAGATTTCTCGCCTCGGGCGCCTGCAGCCCTAGGAACGGCCCTGATGTCGTGTGTGATGGAAGCGACTACAAATGAAGCCATTTTGCCTAATGCTGCAGCAAGAATTAACACCTGATGACCGCAGGGAACATTTCTGCACGGAACTGCATCAATTGATAGAAGCAGATGATTTTTTGTGATAGGCTTATTTTTAGTGAGGAAGCAACGTTTCATTTGTGAGGAAAAGTCAATCGATACAATGTTAGAATTTGGGGAAGGAAAATCCCCATCGTTTTGTTCAACATGAGCGTACATCCCCCAAGGTCAATGTGTTCTGTGCTGTTTCCAAATTTAAGGTTTACTGCCCTTTTTTTCGTAGAACAGACAGTAACAGGAATGGATATAGTCACTGAATGGACCAGCTGAGTAATGACAGCACTGATTTCATACTATAACAGAATGGTGTCTCACCCATTCCCATCGGAGTCAGGGCACCTACCACAGCGCTGGATTAGGATCGACGACGATGAGAATCTCCTATCGTGGCCACCCCGTTCACCGAACTTAATACCATATAATGTTTTTTACTTATAACTATGTAATTGTTAATTGATATCTCTGTCCCTTCCATTGTAGATGAATGTAGTCTAATTGTTTTAATTATTACTACAAATGATATTACAATAGCAGATGTTCCTTAGAGAAACTAAGTTTACAAATATACGAGTATTGTTTATTTACAAACCACTATTAGATTGTAAACGAAATTCAAACGCTGAGCAAGAAATACTGTTTACTAATGTTTAGTAAAACGATAAGGCAAAAAGTTTATTTATTATAATTAGGAAAAATAATGAAATACAAAATTATTATTATATTAGCAATGTTTTGAGATAGAGTAGTTAAAATACTTTTCTTAAATAGGATAGCAATAATTACTATTAAAATGGAAAGGGATAATTCTTACTTGTAATTACAGATGGATTAAAGATGGTCCTTATACCCCTCGAAACACACAAGAAGAAAGACGCATCTATGCTGGTGCCGGGGTTCGAACCCAAGTTAAGATGTATCATCTCTCATGGCAGGCCGTCGCGTCGTCTTGATTACAAGGCTATGTCTGAAAGGCAACATTAAAATTTCATTATTATTAGTGGGATGTAATAGAAGTAATGACTTGACTTAAAACCACAATTAAAGAAATATTAAAGTTTTTTAATAGGCTACATTGTAATGGGATGCATCATTTATTCTTTTTCTATTTTTTTGCATCAATAAAAGCTACTATGATTTTAATTCCCATAATTACCCTTCTAAAACCAAATAGTCGATAATATATAAGGTTACGTCGGAACACGATAAAAAGTTATGAACGAATATTTAATACATAATGACATATTCCAGTTTCTTCCTGAAAAATTTTTTTCTTTTTTTCGCAGGAATCCTAAATAATGTCATTAATTACAAATAGGAAATGGAAAGATTGACTTTTATGTTCTTTTTTTTTATATATTTTAGTCCTCACTAAAAAAAATTGGTTTCGGAAATTATGAAACAGGAAAGAAATTTATTCAAATTACAGGAACCTCACGGAAGTTAGTTGCTTTTCAGCTTCTTATTTTATTATGGCTCAGAAAGTGTCACTGAAAAAAAAAATTCAATAGCTGCAATACTAATGAAAAACGTTATGAATAACAGTTCCTACGAAGGTTTCTCTGTTGGATTATATTGGATTCAACGTTTGTAAATTGGATCCAATGTTTTAAAAATTTCATTTCAGAATCTCACAAGCTGGAAAACACAATCTTTTTCTTGTGAGTAAAGAAAGAACTATATTTCTTATCTATATCAAACCATTAATTCTGTCTGTAACCTATATTAGCTTTCTGTCACGAGTGTTTTTTTACTAATCCACGAAAAAAGCCATGATGATTTCATATACAATATTTGTTGATTCATATTCGAACATATATTCATACATTTATAGATTCTCGATGATCGAACAGCCTGATCTTTAACTATAATCTCTGTAATGGATTGTTGTTAATAATAATTAAACTCTTTCCAAGGCGTGAAAGCTTTATCAGCTGAAACAAATGATCCTTCCAGCTATTTTTCTGAAATGTGGAAGTTTATTTTGCTTTTTATTTACATCATTGAAGTTAAAACAGTTGACAAATAGTGAACTACAGTCATTTGCGCCGCCATTTTGCGAATTCTGTGTCGATCATGCGCACGTGTCTCTTGAGCAATCAGAGAATGGTTCGATCACTTATTGAAGACATCCATTTCCTCTTTCTAGGACTGATTACAGTCAACAATGACTATAAGAGACTAAAGTGACTACAAAAAGAGATAGTGCCTCAAAGATGAATTGGATTGACTGTATCTCGGGCCGGAATTGATAACAGTATTCGTCGACGTGCAAATGATATTAATATTGATGTTTTCTCCAAACGAAACGGAAGAAAAGACAACCTATAGCCATACCATTCCGTGGCGAATGGTACACCTCACATGTTAACCAGGCTGAAAAAGATGGCATTCAGAGAGAATTCACCAATGCAGCTTACCAAGGGGTGCCCTTCAGTTTGTTCTCCGCAAGTAACTACTTCTCGGTAAGTTACAGAAATTACATGCTCCTTCTAGGCATAAGGTAGAAAAGGCGAACTAACTGCCCGAAGCTCTACGAAACGTTCGTAGGTGATAAATGACATTGTTTGGTAACCGTAGACGAGGTGTGGATGTTTCTATCGGATTGTAGCAAACCAAGAGCCTTTGCATACGTGTAGGTGATAGTAAAGACGGTATGACTGGATTCGTGAATGCAGAGAGAGCAACCCAAAGGAATCTAGGATTACTGTTATGTGAGTAAATTTGACATTAAGATGATGGACTCAAATGACAAAATTAATGTCGCCTATTATCAAACAAACGTTTTAGAGGACACTTTCAGGCGGTTTGCTTGGCAATGATTCTCCAAATGCCAGTAAGGCAAGACCTACCTCTCGAAATAGCTTAATAAATGGAGGAAGAGCTGAAACAGGATTAGCTGTTATCCTCTTCACCCACATTCCTATAAATTACCCGATGCTAATCCCATGGATTATTATCCATTTGAATTACTAAAAAGGGGATTAGAAAGCCACCGTGTAACAAATCTTCCGGGTCTCAGTTTTAAACAGGAATGGAACAGAATTGACACCTCCGTTTTAGATCAATCACTGTAGCTGTGATCAAACTGTCGATCACAGCTACAGTGGAAATTGAGATGCAGAAGTACAGTGTGAATGTCTGCTGAGCAAATAGAGCAGAATCGATGGTGCAGGAAAGGATTCACGTAAGAGGTAGGTGTTGAAAAAGTGACCACATAACAACGCATCAACCATCCGTATATGAAACCAGTTTTTTTATATTTGCCTACTTTTTCTGATCACACAATTTGATACTATTTAAGTTGTAAAACTTCACATTTTAACTATCTCTATACATAAAATTCTCAATTTTAGAGATACTTTAGGAGAATTTCCACTGACATATTGGGCTTTAGAACTGGTAGAATTCAGGGTTGGTCCTTATTTAGATTCTTGCAAAAAAGATATTCTTGTTTCTTACACAAAATTACTAAATATGTAATTTCAATTTATCAACATCTGAAAGCAAAAGCAAATTTAGATAATTTTCCAGAGGAAGTTTTAATTTTCATAATAAAAATGGCTGTTTTTTAGCTCTAATTTTTGGCAATGAATACTGTATATGTGACATCTTAATTAATCACTTTTATTTTATACGGAAATAAAGGGACTGGTTCTAAGTATTTGAATTCTCAGGATGTAAATGTTCAGACCATTGAATATTTCAAAATGAAAAGGAAATACAAAAAAGAAATGACAAAATAAAAATTACGAGTTTAATAATTTCAAGATGTAGAGGGAAAACAGAACAAATATGTTTGTTATTAAAATTCAAACAAAAACAATATAAATTACATTTCTATCTATTTCGAAATCATAGAAAATTCCTAACAAAATAAGGATTTATGGTATCTTGCAATGAAAGGTTGTTGTTGGAATAGGTAATTTAGATGAATTTAAGTTGAATTCTATTCGTTCATTTTTAATTAGGTTTATTGATTAACGTTGCCGTAACAAAAGGTAGCCCATAAATCATAGGACTATGTTAGTACAATATCTAGCAAAAAATTGTTTTTATGGATGAATAACAAATTCTCCTTCATTTGGCTCAAATTCAATATCTATTTAAGGTTTTTCTTTGTAACCAAATCAATTCTGCACGTGGAACTTTTAATAATTTATGTTCTTGCTTAAATAAATAGACAATGAAACGATTGATTTTTTTACCTAAATAAATGCAGTTGCTGTTCTAAAACTACGAAAGCAGGTCGTAGGAATTCATTGTCTCAATGGAATATTCAGTAGGTTATCTTCCAATTAGATAGGTAAATTGAACTGCTTTTTCCAAAATTTACCATTTATTAAAACTAATAGGAAAGGAAAAATAATGTAATATTTGAGTAATATTGAGCAATGACCTAGTCCTTATATTTTATATTAATATTGATAATGTAAACAGATAATGAAGAACAGATGGTTCCTGTGGTCCTAAGTTTTCTTAGGATAGTGGAAGTTATATTTCTATTCTAACTATAGTCAACAGATTTAATTATACATCGGAAGCACAGTGGTGCCTCAAAGAAAAAATTACACAATGAAAAACTAGTGAGAAAATTCATGTGCCAGCAGTGCGCAGGCCTTAATAAATTTCTTTTAAAGCTGATGATCGCCATAGAGCGTGAAACAGCTGTTCCAGGATGTCACTTGTAAATAGTTTGGTCTCACCAACTGTTATTATAGATTTAACTATAGTTAATTTTACTGCAGATGAACAGAATGGGAATGTTAACAAACTTGAAAAAGGAAGAAATTTAATGTTTTTTGAAAATTCGTTTGGGGACGTCCATTAATTACATGAGGTGTTTTTTAAAAAATTTGGACCCCTCCCCCTTGGTGAGATTTGGTGAGATTTTGCCGCCCCCCCCCCCCTTGGTGAGATTTCAAAAATTTTAACAATAAAAAAACAAACAAAAAAACCCGCAAATCTTGCTTTAACCACCAATAAAAAAAAACGGAAATCTTGCTATGATATATATTTTCTCTGAATGAAAAAGTTTACGTGAGATTTTGCCGGACCCCCCCCCCCTCCCCCTTTTGACCTCACGTAATTAATGGACGTCCCCTTGGTCATTAAATATATTTTTTAATATATCCTCATGGACAAAAAAATTAGCGCACCAAGAAATAATTGCGGGATCGTAACGAAACTTGCAATGAAGGTACATGTCGGGGAGATACGCAAACGATTAGAAATGCAGCGTGATTGCGCATTACGTATAGCCGGTAGAGGGCGTTGAACATCGTACTCTGTGGAGTATAAAACAGGTAACCAAAGCGTGTTTGAGTGTGCTGAATCATTTACAAAGGAAGAGCTGAGGTAGACATGCCATTACGCCGTGTTCGAAGACAGTATACGCAGTTGTCGCAGTTTGAGTGAGGGAGAATCGTCGGGATGATGGAAGCTGGGTGGTCAGCTAGGCGAGTAGCTCGTCAATTAGGCCGCTCAGATTGTGTTGTGAGGAGGTTTTGGGACCAGTGGACCCAAGAGATGTCATGTACACGAAGACCAAGCTCAGGACGCCCTCGACAGGCCAGTCGTCGAGAAGACCGCCACATAGTCAGAAATGCACGCGTACAGCCAACTGCTTCATCGGCCGCCATCCAGGCACAGGTAGCACCTTCACTATGGGCCTCTGTGTCTTCTCGAACCATATGAAGGCGCCTGGCTGAAGGACAGTTGGTATCGCGGCGCCCAATACGTGTGCTGCCCTTGACGCCCACCCATCGACGCCTCCGTTTCGAGTTTTGCCGCGACGAGGAAACTGGACTGCAGCAGAATGGAACCAGGTCGTTTTTAGCGACGAATTCAGATTCAATCTCGGCAGTGATGACAATCGTGTTCGTGTGTGGAGAGCCCGTGGTGAACGCTTCAATCCTGCCTTTGCTGTACAGCGACACACCGCTCCCACAGCTGGTGTGATGGTGTGGGGTGCCAATGCCTACAATACACGGTCACCCCTAGTATTGTTCCGTGGCACCATGAGAGCCCAACGGTATGATCATGAAATCCTGCAACCACGTGTGTTGCCCCTCATGCAACGGCTCCCAGGAGCCATTTTTCAACAAGACAATGCTCGGCTTCATACGGCAAGGGTGTCACAAGACTGTCTCCGCACTGTTACTACCCTTCCTTGGCCTGCCCGATCCCCAGATTTGTCTCCAATCGAGCATATCTGGGATCATTTGGGACGACGAGTTGGGCATCCCACGAGTTTGAACGAACTAGAGGCAAGGTTACAGCAAATATGGAACGAAATGTCTCAAGACATCATACAGAACTTGTATGACTCAATGCCCGATCGTATCGCATTGTGCATTCGCGCTAGAGGGGGTCCAACGGAGTATTAACTCCTCCGTTCTTTTGCCTTTTTCTCTGAAATAAATTATCCTTTTTCTTTGATTTTCTAATCATTTACTTATATCAAAGTAGTCAATACGTATGTAAATTTTCGTTTCATTTTGACGACTCCTTCTTGGTGCGCTAATTTTTTTGTCCATGAGTGTATTATGAAGATGATGTTCTTATTTAGAATAAGTGATGATTATGATTCAATTATATTAACCTTCTATTTAGAATAATTTCTAGATGTTATATGGAAATGTTTTATAGAAATAATTTCTAGATGTTAACAGATTGTTCATACAGTAAAAGATCTTCATAAAAAAGTATATAACAATATATTTATCCCGGGGCAAAAATGCTTAGCCCTTCTGAAGGACAATTCTTTACAAAGTCAACGACAAAACAAAAGAGAAAAAAACCCACTAATATCAGAAATGTAAGAAATTGACCAAATTTCCTTAAGTCGAATTTTTGTTCATGTAATGGTCAGAGTTTCTGTTTAAATCCTCAAGAACTGTGCAGAGCAGTCGTCTGTAGGTTATTAAAAAAATTTCTGCATTATTTGATTAGAAAACCTAAAGAAAAATACTAACCAATATATAATATACTAACTAACTAATATTGTAGCATTATACTAACAGAAATGCGATATATTTTTTGAGGTTACCCATCTGTATGTCCTTAATAATTAAGATAGCATTTCTTTATTTTTAGTGAATGTTTTTCAGAAGGACTTTAATTGTAATCAGGGAAAATGAAGTCCATTTCATCACGGGGGAGATTTTCTTTTAAGCTGCCCTTTCACCCCGTTTTCTTCGTTGCTGCAAAATTTTAAACAGGAAGGCAGGGACGTAAGCAGGAATATTTCGGGGGGGGGGGGGGTATGAAAAAATAGAATCCTCCAAGTTACGTTATTTTCCTGTTATTCCTATTATATTTCACTATTACATTTATGTACTTAAATTAACAGTTCCAGAGATTGAGGTGAAGGTTTAAATGAGGGTTTTGGTGTAGAATTCATTTCTTTGCGGAATCCAGTCCTTTAATTCTTCTTCATCTATTTGGGTAAGAAGATCTTTCTCGATGCTCATAAGCATGAAGCATCAGGGCATTCTTCTGAGATGATTTTTCCCATACTTTAGTTTGGACAATGCTCGTTCACAGGCAGCTTAGATCGAAGAAGATAAGAACGAATGCTCAGGAAACTGCAAGCAGTAGAAAAGTTCATATTTTCGAAGTAATTTGAAGATACAGACACAGCAGTTTTTGCGCGATTACATATCTCTTCAAGAGATTGGTTGTCTTCGAAGTCATTCTCCTCAGCTTGTAATACTTTTAATTTCTTTAAACTTCCAGGCGAGATTTTGAAGTTCAGATTTATATTTTTCTACAGTTGCTTCCGGATTGAACTTCATGACCAGGTGACTTAGTTTTGTCACGGTTTTTTTTTTCCTTTTGTTAATTTTTGTTCTTGAACCACGTTTTCACTGCTTCGGGAGTTTCCTTTGCTTGCAGCTAAATTTGCTCTTTATTCTTTTTTTTTTTTTTTTTTTTTTTTTTATGACTTAATTTTCTTTTATATCTAAAAATCTTTTTGATTTGAGCTCTGTTCCGTTATTTATCCTAATAAAGGCTTATTTCTTGTTTCCGATCTTATTATTTAGCAGTTGTGATTTGTTTATTATTCTGAACTGAAGTTTCTTTGAGCAAATGTCGACGTAAGCCCCGTTTCTTATATTTTCCTGTGTATTTTAGCCTTTTCGTTTCCTTTCACTGCTCATCCATTGCTTAATTATATTAAGTTTGTTGTTATCTGTTATATGTCGGCGTGATGATGCCTTGGCTTCGCGTGCTTTCTGGCGTCGGCCTTTCAATGGGGAGCTAATTATGACGTGTGCGAGCCGATAAATATCACCGGTATTACTTGAGTAAAAGGAGAGTATGCAAATGAGCTGTAGCGGGATGATGTAGGAAAGGAAGTCCGCGTGTGTACGTGGACGGGCGGAGGAGATTGTCATGGCCGTCGATAGGCTTTATGGACTCTTTGGCTGAACCTTTCGTCTTCGACGAAGCTCTAATGCTCTGGATATTAAGCGAACTGACCAATTGGAAATAAGAATTCTAAGAAGAGTAAACGTTGCTGTGAAGAACTGCTGTGGATCAACTTTCTCCGAAAAGAATACAGATGAAACCCGTGCCTTGACGAAGGAGAATACACAGACGCCCTATCGTTCCGGGCAGCAATTCACCAGTGCGTCGTATTCCAAAGAACTCTTGGGACATCGAAATGGAAACATGGACCGCCAAATTCGAAACTGGAGTACATTACGGTTGAGTGAAGTGTTTTTGTGGGCGTGTGTACCAAGAAGCAAATCGACAGACTGTAAGTATAAATCCCAATTGTTACGTCAATTACGAAATAAGAACCTAACTATTTATCTTACCACTAGCCACAAAAGCGAACTATTTGTTTTAACCCAAATCCCTAGATAAACTTTAATCTAACTAGTTATTCTCTCAGACTTGTGCTCAAACAGAAGTTGGGTTGAAAGAGCGAATGACTTTAACTCTGTCAAATTTTGGTAAAAGCTTGTTACCGTTAATTCTAGCTAAGATTGTCAGTTTGTATCCAAAATCTTCTTAATATATTTCTATCGATTAAACAACATCTTCCAAAATAACATCAATACAACTTATCATCAATATTTCTTTCTTTTCAACAAAGAACTTTTTCCACAAAATCATAAAAATATAAAAAAAATAAAGAAAATCATACATAAAAAAAAAGAAAACATTCTTTTCTCATATAAAAATTATCAACAATAAATCAATATAAAATGAACGTGATCTATATAAAACAATTTAAAATGAACGAATACTATTCAAAAATAAACAATAATATCAAAATATACAAGAAAAGCAAACAATGAATTCACTGTTAAATAGTGAAACAAACAAACAATTAATATACAATAAACCATTTAACAGACTTACTATAAATTAAGCAATTTTTTTCAATCTAACATTATTGTCCATGAAGTTTTTGAAAATACCATAAGAAATTTTGCTAACTTTTAAGGATCTATCCTTGTTTATTCAACGACACCCATTGATGAAACAAGATTCCAACATTAACCTTTCCGTTTCTTCTTGAGACTTATACAAAACTTCCGCCAAAGGATCTGGATTATGCCCATTCCTTATGCAATGGTCCGCCCATTCCGACACTCCTCTTCTATTACTTCTAAAAGCCTTATGTGCTCTTGTACTCTCTCCTGTAAAGACCTGCCTGTACTTCCTATGTAAAATTCATTACAATTCCTACATTTCAAAATATATATCACTCCCATTTTGTGTAAAATTTCTCTTTCAATAACCTTTTTCTTTTTAAACAACTTACTACCTCCGTAATAAACTATTTTTACTTCATTTTCTTTACAAACACTCCTAACACACTTATTCAAATTCATACATACAAATTTGACAAATTTGTGACCTTTACTAATATTATCTTGTTTACTCTTATTAACATTTTCTTCTTTACTTTTAGACCTTTTCTTGAAAAAGCTATTAAAACCAGATAAAATAAATCCCACAGGATAGGGATACAATTTTATGGAATAGTAAAATTCTAGATTTAAAGAATAAGTTATTACTCAATGATTAATAATGTTTCAATCGGAGAAGGATATAGGCTACTTTTCAACCCGGTCTATCAAGTTAGTTCCCGTGGGATGAACGAAAAACGTCCAAAATCTGTCCAAAATGAAACTTCCCAAAGCTGCCGATAGATGGCGCCACCGCAGAGCACGAATAACTAACGAGTTACCTGATAATTCTATTAGGCCTTGTCTACGGTGATAAATGTATGATATGGGTAATTAATACGTTGAATGTTGTTTAGAATTTAAACCTTAATTTAGAATAAAACATTTATTGATAATCACGGGATTTTTTTACCAACTGGGAAAGGTTTCAAGTGATAGGGGTGAGGAGAAGCCACAAAGGGCTGGGAAGTCGTACATTCTCCGATCTCGATATTAATTTGCTAAATTAATGAAGAGTTTTTTAAATTACATACACAAGGCTTCGGTGCGAAGCGACGGTAGCCGGTTACTTAATAATAAATAAGATACAAATTCATTTTATTAATATTAATAAAATTAATTTGTGCAATATTTATTTATTTTATTATTTTTTATTTTTATATCATTCGAATAAAAATCAATTCACTCATTCCATCTTCAGAAAAAAAGATAAAAATATCGTTGCCTGTTAGGTTTGGGACCAATGAATCTTGATAAAAAATGTGTTAATTATATAATTACGTACCATCCTTATGTAATATCCTTATGACGGACATTTTCATGTGATATACTGAGTTCTAAATTGATTTACAGTACAGAAATATGGACTAGAACAGGAAAGTGTCTAGAACATTTAAGATGATCGAACGAGACAATAGACATTAAGAGTGCGTTTCAAAAAACACAAAATCTTCTAGAAGTGAACAGAAGTGTTCTGATAGAAACAGCACTGAAACATTAACCTCCATTAAGAGAAAGTCGTAAAGAAATTAAAACAGACCCACTTCAGGGGTATCATAAGGCTCGAGTTGCCGGATTGGGACAAATAAAAATGTTTGAAATATCTGGTTTGAAGAATTGTATAACGGATAAGATGAATACGTTCAGAAACAACGTTACTATTCACTGTTGAAAGGTGCTAGAGTAACTTAATCAGATCTAACAATTTAATAAACTCCTTAATTAATAACTTCGAATTAAATATAAAAAAAATCACAATATTTAGTTTTTGGATGATCTATTTTTAGCCCTACAACGTAGATTATATTTAGTAGAAAAGTTAGAAATAATATATAGCCAAACAATTTATAGTAAGAAGATCTACATTGAGAATATTGTCTATTAAAATACAACATAGTTTCACATGTGGGTCCGGTGCAGACAGTGGGTGAGGGACTGGAGAAGCCGAATAGGAGGTCTGCGAAGTTTCTTATGTTGCTGTACCTCCTAACGGAATCTAGGAAAATGGTAACCGAATTTCTTTCGTGGCGGGCGAGAGTTGGACTGACCACATAATCTAAGTACTTTCAATAGTCATTGAAACGTTGGAGCCTATACCAAGAAGGCTCATATGGGAAATATCATCTATCTACAAATTCAGATTCATCAAAAATTAAAACATAATTGGTTTGTCTTTATTTGATTAAAGAATTTCATCCATAAATAATTTTCACATAAAATGAACTTCACATAAAATACAAATAATGTCCATTTCTACTTTTAATGGACATCCTAATAGTAAGGAGGCGTTGTTTCATGCCAGCATTAAAGGAATTTCAGGAAGCAAAAAAAAATATTTCCTTAATTAATAATATTAATATAGTTTGTGGTTCGATGTCCTCGTTATCGATCGCTTGCTTTCTTTCTTTTAAAGTTATTTTTCAAACTTTATGCTTCTGGAATTTATTACCATTCATTAATAAATTATGACATTGATTAACTTTGTTGCTGAAACTAAATTGTAAATTTCTTTAGTTATAGAAATTATTTTTTTTACAATTTGAAATTTGTTTTTTTCTTTAGAAATGTATAAGAAAGTAACATGTTAAATTATTGTAAAACTTAATTGTAAAAAATTATGAACCTACAAATGGATCGTTCATTAAGTAGTGAAGTAGCATGAATAAGCCACAGCTATTGTTATGCTGGAAAGCAGTTGATTATTGAACTAAGAGTATTTTGGTTGTTTTGCTGTTTTTTTTTTTATAAAAATGATATCGAGAGGCGTTTAGATTTTGGCTGGTAGCCATAAGTTACCATTGGATCTTTCCTTTGAGAAGTAGTTGTTTTACTATAAACATGTTAGTAGATTTAAGCCAATATTTGGTTATTCAAATTATCGTAGATTTTACCTAATCCTCTTATACTGATATTTGAGCAGAAGGAATTAGGTTGCATTGGTCAAAGATGAAGCAATAGTAATAGGCTTAACCGTAATATCATCTTTGGAACCGAAATTTGGCGGCCATGTTAGGCGGAGTTATTGCAAAGAAGGATCAATAAGGAAGATGACAACTTTGTGAAAGCTGATGGATATCTGCAAGCAAGGAAGAACTTCTTAGTGTTGATCTTCAGGAAAAAACTGTAAGTGCCTTTTTCTTGTTTGTATAAAGGAAGACAAATCTTAGTGACATCAGCTTAGTGCATCGAACTGATATACAGTTATTGCAAGGAAAAAGACATAGACTCATTAAGCTTTATATAACAAGAAACATTTATAAATTGTAATTTATATATTTGCATATACTTACACAATTATCTTAGTGTACTAGTTTTGATCTTACAACATATTAAGGTGTCTATTCAGAACAAGAATTGTGTTATGTATTTGCATCACATGTATGTTATCTTAGTATTTATTATACTTGTGGTATTTGTCGTTGAATAGTTATTTCAGTAGCTTACACTATTCATTAACATTTATTTGACATAATATTGATACATATATGCGGAAGAGATTATGTGTTTATGAAGCTATTAGGGGTAATTAACCTTGTATTACGATTTTGGAAGAAAGTAAATTTAAGCAACTTATCTGTACATGTTATCCTATTTTGTTGTTGTGTTTATTTAAGGATAAACTTAATTTCTATAGTTCTCTGCCAAGGGCAGGTCCTTCACTGCAAACCCAGCATTCTCCAATCTTTCCTATTTTCTGCCTTCCTCTTCGTCTCCACATAAGATCCATTCACCATAATGTTGTCGATCATCTGAAATCTTCTTCTGCCTCGAACTTTTTTACCGTTCACGATTCCTTCCAGTGCATCCTTCATTAGGGAGTTTCTTCTCAGATAGTGACCCAACCAGTTTCTTTTTCTCTTCCTGATCAGTTTCAGCATTATTCTTTCTTCACCCACTTTTTCTAGCACAGCTTCATTTCTTATTTTGTCTGTCCATTTCACATGCTCCATTCTTCTCCATATCCATATTTCAAATGCTTCTAGTCGTTTCTCTTCACTGCGTCGTAATGTCCAAGTTTCTGCCCCATTCAATGCCACACTCCACACAAAGCACTTCACTAGTCTCTTCCTTAGTTCTTTTTCCAGAGGTCCGCTCAAGATGCTCCTTTTCCTATTAAAAGCCTCTTTTGCTATTGCTATCCTCCTCTTGACTTCTTGGCAGCAGTTCATATCACCACTTATAGTACACCCTAAGTATTTAAAGTTGTTCACTTGTTCCAATGTCTCATTCCGAATACTTATGTTTATCTTCTTTGTCTTTCTTCCGATAACCATAGTCTTTGTCTTGTTTACATTTATCTTCATTCCATATTGTTCACAGCTGTCATTCAGCTGCAGTAGCTACCATCTCCTCTTCTGCTAACAATGCCATATCATCAGCAAATCTTATGCACTTTATTCTTCTTCCTCCTACTATCACCCCTCCCATGTTCTGAAAACAATTCTTCACTAACTCCTCTAAGTAGATGTTGAACAGCGTAGGTGATAGAGGGCATCCTTGTCGCACCCCTCTCCCTATTCCACTTCCCTCTGACAATTTTTCTCCTATCCTGACTTTGACTCGTTGTTTCATATAAAGATTAGTTATTAGCCTTCTCTCTTTCCAATCCACACCAATTTTCTTCAAGATTTCCATAAGTTTATTCCAATCCACTCTGTCAAAAGTCTTTTCCAGGTCCACAAATACTGCATATACGCGTTTATTTTTTTCTAGATATCTTTCGCCGATTGTTCGCAGCAGTCCAATTGCATCTCTCGTACCTTTTCCTTTCCTAAAACCAAATTGCTCTTCTTCCAACTCTCCTTCCACCTTAGAATATAAACGTCTGTTCAGTATTCGCAGAAGAATCTTCGCTGAGTGCGATATAAGGCTGATAGTCCTGAACTCATTGCACTTCTTTGCATTATATTTCTTCGGTATTGGCAGCAGTATTGTTTCCATGAAATCATCAGGCCATTCACCTTTCTCATATATTTCATTGCATAATGATAGTATTTTCTTGTCTTCACCCAAGCATTTAACTAACTCAATGTGTATTCCATTAACTCCTGTTGCTTTCCCAATCTTCATTTCCCTAATCGCTAGCTCAACTTCTTTCCTTAGAATACAACATCCTTTTTCGTCTTCTGATACAGCTGTTTCATCTTCGATAGCTAAGTAATCTGGACGATTCCCTGTCTCATATAATTCTTCTACATACTTCTTCCATCTGTTCAAAATTCCTTGTTTGTCGGTTATTTCATTGCCGATTTCGTCTTCTATCAACCACATGGACTTCTTATTCTTATTTGTGAAATCCAAACATTTTACTTCGCGGTACATTAAATCATATCTTCCTTTTCTCTCTAGATCCTCTACTTCTTCACATTTCTGTTTCATCCAGTCTTCCTTCGCCTTATCAGTTACTCTTCTTAATTCGTTGTTTAGTTTCTCGTAATTTCTTTTACCTTCTTCTGTGTTGATGTTTTTCCATTTTCTCCTTTCCTCCATCTTCTCCAACATTTTTCCTGTGACCCAAGGTTTCTTAATACTCTTACCTTCTCTGTATCTTATTGTTTCTTCTGCTGTTTCCTGTATACAGCTTTTTAGATGAGTCCTGTATTCATTACTATTTTCAGGTGCTGATTCTAAATTAGAGGCTTTCTTTTGAAAATGTTCTTCAAATTTTCTTTTTTCCTCTTCGTTCATAAGTTTTTCTATATCAAACTTCTTCGTCACTTGCCTTCCTCTTATCTTTTTCAGACGAATATCTACTTCGCCTATCAGTAGGACATGATCTGAATTAATATCCGCTCCTGGTAGAGTCTTTGCATTTTTTAAGCAATTTCGGTATCTTTCCTGTACGAGTATATAGTCTATCTGATATCTACTGTCATCCCTTGGGCATGTCCACGTGTATCGTCTTCTTTTATGCTGTTGGAATAACGTATTTCCAACAATCATTTCATTCCGTTTACAGAAATTTACCAAAGATTCTCCTCTGTCATTTCTTTTTCCCAGTCCAAATTTTCCAACCGTTTTTCCATCTTGTCCTTCTACTACTGCGTTCCAGTCGCCCATTAGGATTACACATGCACCCTTCTTCTCTTTCTCAACTATTTCTTCTATCTTCTCGATAAACTTAATGGTAGAAGATATTTTTTTTTTACAGATTGACACTTGATATCAATTTTGAAATACTTATCGCATTAAATATTCTGCTGAGTTACTTTTACGAGAATTTCTTTACTACTAGTGGACCCGTGCGAATAATTCGCAACAAAAAACCACCTTTGAGAAATAATAAACAAATCCAACAGCTTGTGTGCATGTTAGTTAAACACATTGTCAATAGATGGCGTCTTCTCAAGTTTTATAAAAAAAGTTGACCCGTGCGAATAATTCGCATGGTATCTTGATCAGTCACCGAATGGTAATGTGGAAATAAATAAATGAACAGATTGTCAATAGATTGCCTTCTACATTTTTACAAAAAATATTTTTAAAATAAATTTTTTTAACGAAAACATTAATTTTAAACAATCTGTTTATTTTTCATCATTAGCGGTGAACGTAATCTTGAAAATATCTCAATCATTGATTTCGATGAAGTATTAAGGGAAATAAAAAAAACACCTTTGAGAAATAATATATGAGAAGTTGACTAATTTTTATGTTTCTATTGTTATAAATCGTTTATTTTTATTAAAATACAAATTTGTTTGTTTTTTTATCTGTTGTTATTAAATAAACGATGAAATATCATTTAAAGTGCATTTTTATTCAAAAAAAGGAAATATTTGAAGGTTACAACGCTAAAGCAATATTTTCGCTTTCGAAAAATAAGGCGCTTCTATTAAAGCGTGTCTACATTTTTATAAAAAGTTTTTAAAAATAAAGTTTTTTAACGAAAACATTAATTT
>JAFIDM010001028.1:4537485-4549951 GCA_023159025.1 Thereuonema tuberculata
TTGAAAGATACTTGAAGAGAGCCCCATGAGAATTCTTTTGAAAGATACTTAAAGAGAATCCCATGAGAATTCTTTTGAAACTATGAAATCTTTGTAATGAAATATATTTTACAACTGATAGGCTGTTCTTCACAGTCTATTTTTAGCCAAAAAGCTGTTATTTTTGGTTACCTTTAACTTCATCTGACTAAGCTTTAGCTTCAGTTATATCTGTGGATCACAAAGGTTTTAAATTATAACAATAAATTAAAAATGATAAAATTAAGTAAAATAAAAAAAAAATTCTTAATAATTCTCTAATGTTATTTTTCTTAGATAAATATCAAGTTGCAGGATCCGTTAGAACTTTAAGAATGAGTTATCCTGTTGTTCCTTCAAAATGGGTTTTGAACTGGTATGCACGAGTAAGTTATCAAAGTTATTTAAAGTTATTGCAATTGAATTAGGGGATTCTTTGAAATTCTGTTGTGGAAACGAATATTTAATTGCAGCCCAAATTCTTTAGTATTAGTAACAAATATTAGCTTTCAGATTCAGTTAATAGCTTTTTTTAAATATTTTGACATTCAAAATATATAAGCAAATATACTCATTGACAAAAAAATTTGCGCACCAGGAAGGAAGCGTTGGATTCAAATGAAATTATATTAGTGTTAAATGGGTAGTGAACTGATAGTGAACTGATTTTTTTTTTATTTATTTACAATACTTATGTACATGATGAGCTCGACCTGGATTAATTATATAAAGGTAAGTCTCTTGACGGAATGTCTTCCTGGTTAAATATTTCAAATCTCAATTTCACAATTCGTAGTTATCATACAATGTCCGGTGTAAATCTTCTCCCTCTCTTTTCGTCTGGCTTGCACACTTGATAATGGCAATACGGACGAATCACATTTTCATTCGTAAGTTCGGGTTGACACACAACGTTCACTTCAAACGCTGAAATAAATAACTTCAAACAGGGCCGTTTCTGCCATTATGCAAGACTAGGCGGCCGCCTAGGGCGGCCGAAGGACGGATTCCGTTTTTTTTTTGATTGTTAAAATAGGATTGTCGTTTTTTTTTTTTGGTGGGGGCATTATTTGAAAGGGAAGGGGGCGGCATTTTTTAGTTCTCGCCTAGGGTGGCAGAACACCTAGAAACGGCTCTGACTTCAAATAGAATATTAACTCACACTATATAACTGATACTATATATGTAAGCATTAATATAATCACTACTCTTTCGCTTCAAGAAAGCAAATGAAAACTAAAATAATGATAATTGAGCTAATATCAGTTCGAAGCACTAATTCTAACAGTTCCTTCGATTCTTCTTATTCCTTAATTTATTGCTGTGGCACAACGTACAATAACTTAATTTTCTTCCAACGGTTCAAATTAATATTCTTTATTAATTGTGCGCCTTTAATTTCACAATATATTCTTCTTCCTTACGGTGTTTAATTATCTCTAAGATTTAATATCTAATGGCTATTCTTCTCGAACTCTTTACATGAAATTTTCTACTCACTGTCCGACGAGTCCTCTCATTATATTGATACCGCATTATTCGTATCCTTTGATATAAAATCCAGTCTTCACGCTTCGTTCGTTGAATCGTTTCCTTCGGTCTGAATCCATATCTGCAATGCGTAGGTTTCTTTGACCAATCAGAATGCCAGATTCTTCAAATCGAAAAATGTCTGCTTCTTCATTGTCTTTTCGTAACTTCTGAGCTGCGTCTCTTCGTGTTGAATGCACCGCTGCTTCACATTTAGACATCTGATTCGCTTCTCTTCTGCGCAGGTGCTCTTCGTGTCTTCGGTACAGGTTCTCATCGGCGGTGTTGCTTCGTGACGTCTGCGCAGTTTATCATGTGTTCAGCTTCTCTCGGCAATGCTTCTTGGGATACCGCTTCTCGTGACACTGCTCTCAAACGAGGCGGGTTCGCTCTTTTATTAGGGATTTTCAATACGTCACATTTATTTAAATTAATTATTATTTCTTCCATTATTCATAAATGTAATTTAATTTACATTTAAAGCATTTAAATAATTAATTAATATTTATTCCATGAATAATGGCTTCAAGTGTGATAGTAGAGACAAAGGATATTGGGTCAGGGAAAAAGTTCGTGGTTTTTCCCGATAAATGACGTCAATTGCAAATAACTCCGGATCGCAGAGGCACCACTAAACGCTCGTTGGAAAGGTGACACTTGGAAGGTGCATAAACTTTGAGAGCATAAACATCGACATTGGTGCAGTGGTTGGAAAGTTGTTTGCGCTTAAAAATGGAGAAAAGTAATGAAAAATTTCGCTATATTTTACAATTTTATTACGACAAAGGGAAGAACGCTGTGTATGGTGAAGATACTTTATCAAAATCTGCTGCGCGTAAATGGTTCGCTCGCTTTCGTTCTGGTAATTTTGATGTGAAAGATGCGGCACGGTCTGATCGTTCACTCACTGAAAAATCTGATGAAATTCTTGAAAAAGTCCAGCGAGACAAGCACATCAGCAGTGTCGATATTGGTATGGAGCTAGGCATTGACCACAAAACTGTTTTTTTAAACCATTTACACAAAGCTGGCTAGAAAAAGAAGCTCGATATCTGGGTTCCTCATGAGTAATAATAATAATAATAGTGGTGTAGTGCCTGTCTGTATCCTGTTAGTTGAGTACCTAACTTTGTAACAGTGAAGAAGTCGCGCATAAGATCCTGGTTCATCTGTGATGACCATTTGATGCGCTGGCGTGGTTTCCCAACCTTGGTGGTCGCCTGCTCTGACACAGACAAAACACTTCCGACTGTTCGGGCGGGATGGTGTTGCCCAGGCATTGTGGTAGCCATACTACAGGATGGGGTGCCACTTTCTCCACCACCACCTGCGGGAGACTGTAGTATATTTTTCGAACGGAGGCCTCTGCCTAACCCCTGAACGCGGGTGACTTTATCCTGCGCCACACCCGATGCAGCTTGATCTATATTAGAACGAGTTCTCATCATGGATGGTTGGACCCTTTAGCCTACCCTAAAGCTAGTGTAGTTCCCGCCCCCACCGCGAGGAGGTAGGGTCCATGGGGGCTAATAATAATAATAATAATATCACAGCAGCAAGACGACGTCCCACGGAGCTACGGTACATAATTTAGTATCTCGTTGGACCACCTCAGGACTGGATGTGCGGGCGATACGGACAGGCATAGAATCAAACAGACGCCATATGTTGTCTTGCGGAAGATTTGCCCACAGTTAATTAGTTGCCAACAGTTCTTGCAAACAACGCTCCAAATCACGAACACTGCTACTTGGTGACAGTTGGCATCCCATCTGGTCCCAGGTATGCTCAATTGGCGAGAAATCAGGCGAGTGGGCAGGCCGTAGAAGTATCGCAACGTAGTCAGCCCCGTGAAACCCTAACTGTGTGCGACGAGCATTATCTTGTTAGAAAATTGCTCCTGGGCGCCCATCCAGGAAAGGGACCGTAGGATCTCCTGACTTACCCCCAAGGCTGTCAATATCCCTCGAAGTAGTACTACTGACGAACGACTATCATATGCGATGGCACCCCAGACCATCACACCTGGAGTGGGGGCTGTACGCCGCTGTAAAGTTGGGATTGTAACGGTGACCTGTGGTCCTCCAACCTGTGATCATCCCAAACAAAAGCGGGATTACCGCGAAAGACGATACTCGGCATTCCATGGTATTCTACGTCCTTTGCTCTCTGTTGACACCACTGATACGCAGCCGACGATGTTGAGGTGTTAAAGGCACAAAACGCAAGGGGCATCTAGAATGCACATTCGCCTCTGCTACGCGTCTGGAAATGTTTCAGGCAGAGCCAGGGTTCCTTGTGACCCTGCCATGTGTCTCTGGATACTGGACAAGGAAGCCATTGGATCTGTTCGTGCCTCTCTGACAATCAAACGATCCACTCTCCTGGTGATTTGTCTGGGTCGTCCAGAGCCCTTTCGCCGTGTAGATGTGCCTTCGTGTGTCCATTGTTCCCAACATGAACTAACTGTAAAGTCAGAACGGCCTAAATGGAGAGAAATTCGCCGAGCAGCCCAGCCCGCCTGTCACATCCCGATGATATTCCTCTCTCAAACTATGTGAGTTGTTCGTACTGACGTCTAAGGCATCTTCGCTCACAGACCTCGTCTGATCACAATGCACTGCGTTTTGCGATTGCAGCGTCGTTGTAGGACGAGCGGCCATGCGCAATGTCATTTGAATATCTACCCTCGCCGTAACTATTTACTTACTTTGCCGTTTATACTCGTAGAATGATTTTTTTTCTGGGAGCGCAAATTTTATGTATTAAGTGTAACAAAATAGAAATTAAAGATTACTGATTTTTTTTATCTATGAAATAAATCTAGTTTTAGTTTTATAGCATAGAGTTAGTTTTTTCATTTCTAATCCATTTTAAAAATGATTAACCACAAAAGTTCACCAACGTTCTTAATGTACTTTTTATCTAATTTTATCAAGTTCAATTTTCAGAAACTTTTCAATGAGTTAACTCACTATGATTTATAAATGATAAACTGATATAAATTGTAGTTCATTCATTCTTGAGATTATTCTGTTGACAGAAGAAGAGCTTCCTTATGATCAGCTAAAAGATCTAAAAGTATTACTAAAATAATCTATTAACAAGAAATGTCTCATCTTCCATATTATAAAGCACCTAACCATAATCTCAAGATATTTAAGAGAATTGTAGGAACTCAAAATCTAACTATTTGAACTGATGATTATTTTCTTTCTAGTTCTTGTATCTTCCTAATGATGGAAATCCCGTTTATCATGAACTTCAAAATGGAATTCCTGTGCGCGATCTTTTTTCTTTAAAGATAGATATTAAGGTTCAAAAGGTAAATTGTACAAACGTATTGAAATTAAAATTTCACTTATTCTTTTCATGTTTTAAATTTAAATTCTAAAATATGTGTGTTGGCCTTATTAATTTTTAATGATAATTATCGCAAGCACGTTAAATTACTTTATTGCTTAGATAAAAATTCATTTATTTGCTTGTTTTTAAAAAAGAAACCAAATTGCTAATGGTTTGCTTCAGAATATAAATGTTGGATCAAAAACCTCTTAAGAACTAAATTGAATTTACTAAATTTAATTTAATTTAAAGACGCTCTTTACGGATTCTCGTATATTTTTCTGCCCATATTACTTTTTATTGGTTAAATAACTACGAAATATAATTAATGTTACTTGATCGTTAATGTTATCATTCAAACATTTCAAATTTAAAAATTTTAACTTTTTTTCCCCTTTTTTTATTTTTAGCTCGTTCTTTTAAAATCGAAACAGTAAACTTTTTCAGGGTGTTATACATTAATATTCATGATTTATTCTTAAAAAGTACAAAATTATCCTTTTCTCCAACTAACATTACACTTTACTATTAGAAATCAATAATACGATTGTGATCCACCTGAACTTTCAAATTACAGAGTAATAGAAATTTTCAGTAATATTTAAAAATGACAGTTCACTGAATCAATGTTTTTAGTACATTAGTATGATTAAAATTAATTAACATTTAAGCAACTTAAAAAAAGTGCTACTAAAGTAACAATATGTTGTTTACTTAAGAGCATTTTGCTATTTTGTTTTAAGTAATTGTTTTTAGAAAATTATTTTTTTCTACTGTTCCTATTGAGAGATATTACAATTTAAAAAATAAATACTCTTTATAGTTTTCACGACTTTAAAAAAAAAAAAAATTAAAGACAAAATTATAATGAATGTAGGCCTTAAGTTCTTGTAAGAACTTTTTTGTTTTGAAACGAAAAAGTTTTGAAAAGAAAGATGTATCCAAGAAAAACGTGGACCAATATTGGGATTGGTTTTATGTATATATATAGGGTGATTCATAAAGAACTGGTGGTTTCACCGCCCCATATCTTTTAAACTACTGCTCATAAAAATCTTAAACTTTTTATATAAAATCATCAAACATATAAGAGTTATATTTTCATGTTATTATTTATTCATTATTATTGAAATTTATTTTATTTGCGTTCAAACATTCCCAATATATCGTATATTTAAATAACTGTTGTGATGTTGTTAAAACTCTAAAAGTCTGGATCCAATATTCAAATGATACAGAAACCTAATTAGAAAAATTTAATCTAAACACTTTTCTCGTTAATTCCTTTGTTTAATTTAAAAAACAAAACTGTATTTTTTTGAAAATGCATTCTGGCAAATGACTTTTTTGGGAGACAGCTGAATAATTTTTTTGGATAATAATTTCGATATATTTGGGGTGTTTGAACGCAAATAAAATGAATTTCAATAATAATGAATAAATAATAATATGAAAATATAACTCTTATATGTTTGATGATTTTATGTAAAAAGTTTCAGATTTTTATGAGCACTAGTTTAAAAGATACGGCGTGATGAAAACCACCAGTACTTTATGAATCACCCGATATATCTTTAAGACATGTAATTTAAATATGTAATAATGTTTGTTGAATACAAACGGTCACGTTGTTTATGAAAGCTTGATGCTATAGTTCCTCCTTCTGTTTTAGTTTCTTCTTATTCTTTGAGTAAGTCTTCTCTTGTTGACATCGTTCTTAATCTCTCTATCACGCCACAATTTTCAAATTAATGAAACTAATCAAGATCATCTGTGTTACAGACTTGAAATTGATTTAATCAATGCCCAGTAAAAACTTTGGTTGTAACAAGAGTGAGTGTTTAACTGAGATTGAAATTGATTAGAGAGTAGAGGAAGGTGTTGAACCTTTGACCAGTTTTCACTAAATGAATTTTCCAATTTTTTGTACTCAAGTAAATCCTTACCTGAATGGATACATGTGATCTTCAAGCATCTTGCCATCAACTGAAAGTGTTTTATATATTATATTTTGAGTATAAGTATTTAATTTTTAATTTACAAAAAAACTATACCTTGTGGTCAAAGATACAACTACGTGTTGTATCTTTGACAGGAGGGTATTGTACCTTTGACCAGGTGGTAGTAGAAATTGACAGTTAGATACAAGTTATTTAATTAACATTTTTATTAAGAAATGTATACATTTGGCAAATATATGCAATTCAAAATAGAATAATAAAACATGAAATAAATTCTAATGGCTTAAGTAGCCTACTCCTGCTCGTTTACTCTATATTATACAATGAAAAATCAATATCTATTTCCAAAAAATAGACATTCTTTTAATCGAGCTATGCCGGCAGCTGTGGTTGGATTTGGTAGCCTGGCCACAATATCTTGTAGTTCTATGTCATAGAGCTGGTTATCTTCTTGGATGAATTTCGATCTTCGGTAGTTTTTTCAATATTTTACTTTAAAATAATCACATGCTGTTTCCTTTATTTAGGCCACAAAGTATTTCTTGCTTTTTTTTTGTCAGCTTGACAAGGACATAACTTTCTTCAACTAAATCTTCTTTTTCAAAGTTTAATTCCTTCTCCAACTCATGGCATTCATCTGAAATATCGAAAACACTTTCCCCTGATGAATATCAACATAAGACTCAAAGTCATGGACAAACAATTGATTGTTTACTTTCTTTAGATAAGATTTGGTAAAAAAATAAAAATTTGGCAAAAAATATTTAAATTTTCATCTTACATAATGCTAAAATGACTGTAAGTAAAAACATTTACATATTATTAAGTAATGCTTTACCTTTGACCTGGTCAACACCCTGCTGTGGTCAAAGGTACAACATCAGTCAAACTTACGTTTCACGCCATGGTACAATTTTTAGGTTAATCCAGTCATCTTAAAAGTCCTCACAATTAATCTATAGGCATATAAGTATTACTCATTATTGTTAAAATAACAATCAAAAGAAAACAAACAATGTTATTAAAGAAACATTCACTTGCAAAATGCTTACTTTTCGGTGATGGAATTGGGAAAATATTTTTCACTCCTTGCAAGTCAAAAATCTAACTGCTACTGAAGGTTTAAAGGCGCAAATAGTGGGAATATTACACATTAAACAGAAAAGCTTTTAAAGTATGCTGATAGATGACAGTACTAGCAAGGTGGTCAAAGGTACAATCGGTCAAAGGTACAACACCTTCCCCTACTGAGATGCACAGATAGAGGAGTTAATCCGGAATCAGAAAACTTTCTTTACATTTCAGCTGTGTATTTTGATGCAAGAAACAGACCTTAAAAAAGCGTTCTAACGAATATTCGCTGTACAGGGCGTGTATTTCAATCTGAATTAACCACAGATTGATATTGAAAATGATATTCGAAGTACTTTTACATTACGACAGAAAGATAAATTCTAATTTCAATATCAGGTTTCGTGATATGTTTTCGAATTTTACTGAAAATGGAGTTTTATTAATATTATTGGTTTTGTTAATATTATTAATATATGCAACGATATTAACGATAAAATTAATAAGGTTGATCTTTAAATGCTAATTTTAAAACTTACAACGAAGAATTAATCTCCAAATTACTTAAAAAGTTTATTATCTTTTTTTTTTAATTTATAATAAATTGTAAATTTTTTTCAGCTTATTAGGTTAAATCAGCCGAACAAACCCTGCTTTGCCTCACATGCTGTCGAAAATTGCATTGACAGATGTATAGAAAAACAACTCTATTCGTCGCTATCTTGTAGGTTAGTTCCACTTCTGAAATTACTTATTTTATGAAAGATTTTCAAATAATGTACAATGTGTTTCAGCGGGAAGTCCCCACTTGGTAATTAGTTTTAACTTTATGGTTGGTCATTACATGGAAGGGTATTTAAACGGTGAGCGAAATGTAGGAGTTTTTTTTGCAGATGTCATCGTTGTGGCCTTTAATATTTTATAAAAATATAAAATCTTATTTGAATCATATTCTATAATTAAATGCAATTCCTATAGCCAATCCCTTCCAATATTTAACATCAAATTTATCTCATATTATCATCCACAAACTACATCTCAAGAAAAACAACTAATTCCAATTGACTAATAATTTTCTTCCCCTCTGCCGTTTTCCTCCCTCCCTCTATTATTATTATTATTAGAATTAGTATTATTATCCTTATCCTTCATTTTCATATACCATTTATCTCCACATTTGTCCCTACTTATTATCATCATCTTCTCATTATTATCATTGTTATTGATATTATTATTATTAGTATTATGTAATAGTTTCAAACCTTCGGTTTCCCCAGGAAAAGCAAATGTCGGGTCAAGAACCAAAGCACATATTATCAAGTGTAATAAAAAAAAGTGTGGAAGAATGGTTAGAGATGTGTGGTTGTGTCCATAAATTTTCTAACTATGCGTGTTGTGTTGAGTATCACAGCCTTCTGGAGTTGTGCATAAGTGCTTTTGTGAAGTCCTAGTGTGCTGAGACTGTGGTGCAATGTGTGAGGTACCAGACCAGTGGCGAACACAACGATGGGTACAATACGTGCTTGGTCCTGCCTCCACTGCTTCTGGAGCTCGTGTGCTAGATCAGTGTATTTACTGATCTTGTCTGCGTGAGTTTTCTGCATGTTCTTGCTGATAGGCACTGCAATATCAATGAGATAGGTCTGTTTGTTGACCTTATCAACAAGTGTGATGTCAGGTCTCTTGTGATGTATGGTTTTGTCTGTGTGAATAGGGCGATCCCAGTAAGCTTATGTGAGGGTGACTCTAATACGCTTTGTGGTATGTATTTGTAGTATAGGACCGTGTTCTGAATAAGTGAGTATTTGTATGCTAGCTGTTGATGAACGATCGACGCTACTTGATTATGTCGGTGGAGGTAGTCTGTTTGGGAGAGAAGGGGGCAGCCTGATATTATGTGGTCGATCATCTCATGCATAGTGTGGCATTTCCTGCATCTGTCGTCATGTATGTTTTGAAATTAAAATATGTGAATCTATAACAACATATTCTACAGAGTAATTAACAGAAATTTAATTCAAACCTCTTGTGAGAATACAACATAAACAAATGTCGTTCAGAAATATACGCTTTAAATCGAACAAGTTCTCTTTCACTTATTGAGTTCACTTCACGTGAAGAATGTCGTGGATTTTTTAACTCTTATATAGTTAATCAACTAAAACAGAACTTATGGTTCAGCACATAAAATGTGTATTAGCTATCAAATATAAATTAGATTATTATACAGATATATTTGATATTCACAGACAATAACGAGTCTTTGTTCTTAATGTTCCTTATTAGAGTCTATTGCACACTATTATATCATAGGCTTAAAGTTCATTCAAAACTTGTTCCAAAATCGAACTCTTTAAATACAAAAATTGTATTTTCGATTTTCAATTTAAAATAATCCTGGCTTCGTTACTTGAGCGCATCACTGATTAATATTATTAATCCTTTTACATATCTGATGACCCCTTAGAACTCGCCGATGAGAAATAGAATAAGTAATTTTCTACTTACAATCTTCTGTTGAGTAACTCTGAGATGTAATCCTCTGAGTTGACCCGATCGCTGCACGATTACTATTTACGGATTCTTCCTTCTTCTAGAATAATATAATGGAATCATGCTTCATTCTATCAAAGATCTGGATCTTTGGAACACCTTTCTAATGACTCCGAACGTATTTCATATACATGAAAACACTAAAAGAATCACAAATTAGTGATGAATGAGTCTTTTCCTAAATATATATTATTTGGTTAAAGCAGGGTATGCGGTGCAGGCCAATCAGAGGCTTCGTAAGGATATTTTGTTTCGGTGACTGTTTGCAGTTGTTTCATCGCGGAGGGATTCTCAAATTGGTGTTGACATCACGTGGTTTGGTCGGCCATGCTTTTTTACTTCGTTTTCCAGTAGTGGGAAATTTAAATGGGTCTCACTGGTTGTCTGTGGATAAATGTGATTTCATTTATCTTGGATGGCTAAGATATGTAAAATGCTGATGATTGTCATCAACAGCTTTATTCTGCCAGGGAGAACCGTTTTCTCTAATTTTTGATGATCATACGGTACGATGAACGACGAAGGATAGGACAAACAAAAATACGGTAAACGACGATGCATAGGCCTAACATAAGTACGGTACACGAGGATGGATAGGCCTAACACAATACGATGTGCCTCACATTTCTATACTTCCCTGGGGGAATTGATGTGGCGTCAACAATTTCAAGGTAAGCCACATTATGTGTATTTGAGAGGTGCGCAATTCTAGCAAGTCCGCCATTTTTAATATCTTAAACCCTTCTACGAAATCCGCCATGTTGAATATAGTCCTCACACACTTGTGTCATCACAAGTTGAGAAAAAAAGTTCGCTGAAGGCATGCACCATAATCTGATGTTTTACCTATTATTTGTCCACTAAGTCTGAACATTCAATCATTTTTATTATGTTGAATAAAGTCCGTAAATACTTATCACTCGTAAAAATTTTAAATCCTAAAGGAAACTCATTCGTAATCGACGATAATCACAGTCACACAACATGTTGTTACATCAACTAACAACATGTTACCATAACTACCGTTGCTAGAATCTATAACATTGTTCTTAATACGCATAGCAGAACTCAAACTTTTAACAAAAGGTATGATCCTCATTATTTACCGTCGTCATCATTATTCCGATGACATTCTTCAGCATCACTCATCAAGATCACTTATTCAATTGTTAATAGTTTAATATTTTATTATTAGAAAATATTGTGCTACTAATCAAAATTCAAGTTGTATCAAGGCAAATCTCTCTCTTACATCTCATTAAATCTTAAGAAATAACAATCTTCATGTTTGCGTCATGTAGATTGTATTTCTTGTAGTTGTGTGTGGGGATGACTTGGTTCTGTATCGCGATCATGAATCTTTGGTCTCCATAAACAGCTCACCACTCGTTAGCCATCTGTTCGGCGCTTCCATGTCGACATATTATTATTATTATTATTATTATTATATTAACATATGACACAGTACAAAGACAATAAGCATAACATCTTTGACTGGATTAATTGAGCAATTCAAGCCTCACCCAGAGACCTAAGAATTGTCCAAATATCTTCGTAAAATATAAGTTGTGCCTAGCTGTGATTTTATTTGCAGGTCTGTTATTGAAATATTGGAAAGTTCCAAACTATTAAAGTATTTTGCAAATTCCTTTGATATGGCACCAAAGGCACCAATGACTATAGGTGTCACAGTGGTACGTTTGTTCCATAATCGAGAAATTTCAATTGTTAGATCCCTATATTTTGTGATCTTTTCCTGTTCTTTCTCAACAATTCGTGCATATCCAGGTATTGCCACATCTATTAGAAAAACACATTTCTTTTCTACCATTGTTATGTCAGGTGTGTTGTGATCCAAATGACGGTCAGTTTGTATTCGGAAATTCCAAAGGATTTTGACCTCATCATTTTCTAACACTTTTCGATAGTATGTTCCCACCATTTTTTATAAATAGGAAATTGATATTTTTTGCACATGGCTACTCTAT
>JAFIDM010001028.1:4554951-4566934 GCA_023159025.1 Thereuonema tuberculata
AAAAACGTTGGGAGGACATATCTTCATTATTTCGGAGGGGGCCCGGGCCTCTCGGCCCCCTCTTATATACGCCCCTGGTTTGGACCAATGACTAAAGAATAATAGTCAATTAATTTTTTCCCGCTAGGTGACGCACACGGCAAAGGCATTCATTATACAACATTCTTTTTTGTTTCATCTTCCCGCCACTAAAAAAGTTTCACTTAAAAAAATTATTTATAGACTAGTATTAATTCACATGCATCAGTAAACTTTAAATTTGAAATATCGCTATCAGCATTCTTGAATAATCTATTTTAATATTTACGATGGTAATATTGCACGATATTTGTAATACAGCCACACTAAAAACGATCACAACTTAAAAGATTCAATTAAAAGATTTTACGTTTACAAAAATATTTACTTTTTTTGTAGTAAGTGTAGTTTTATTAAAATAATTGTAAAATCGCAAAAAATAATACGTGAATATTGTCCTTTAATTACCAATATGTAATATTGTAAAAATTGAATAAAAAAATATTCTTTTTGTATACGATGATCAAAGTAATTGTATTATAATAAAAAAACAAAAAAACCGAAAGCCGGCAGCCCTCGGCCCCCCCAAATGTTTGGCGCCCAAGCGGTCGCCCGGCTACCATTCCAGATCATGGTTAGTACAGTACTATGTCCAGTGATTAATGGCCATACATGTAGTATAAGTTTGAGCAAAAAAAATATGGTTGATGTAACACATGCAGTAGAATAAAGGAGTACACTTTGATGTATCTACAATTTGTGTAAGAAATTTGTATGAAAACTAGGAAAATGCTAAGAATGCTTCTTACAAAATTTTAGAAACCATTATTTGCAAAAAAAAGGAAAATATTGCAACATTTCTCATTGTGTTGAAAATTTGTAATCTTTGTAATCTTCGCAATATCTAAATGTTTAAATGCTGTTATCTTGAACGAAAACAATTTTTTCCACTCGTTTTATTTTGATTTGTTTTCCGTCCTCTAGTTTCAATTAGTTAGCGTTTTTTCTAATCCTTTTATCTCTTTATAGATTACCTTACATGAATCATTCTTTGCCAGAATGCACAACAGCCGAATCTTTCAATCAATCACTTTCTGAAGCAAGAAAAATTATGAATAAAAAAATGGTTTGCACAATCGGATGCCCAAGAAAATGTGAGGAATTTGTATTTTTGTTTTCTGGGGATTTTCCTCCGTCTGAACAGGAAGGCGGATATATAGAATTTGTAATAAACAATCCAAGAATTCAGATTATAAGGGAAGTCAGATGGTATTCATCTTCAAGTTTATTTTCGGATGTTGGAGGAACGTTGGGAACATTTCTCGGAATATGTTTTTTGAATTTTCTGGAAGTCATCGAAATGGCTCTGTACAAAGTGAAAGTAAGTTAGAGGTTCTGTAATTTTAATCAGACCAATAATTCTTTTTTTAGAACGAAATACCTTGCCAAATAAATAAACTTATATTTTTTTTAATTTTAGCCTGCAAATAAATCTTCAAAAATTAGTAGAGTTAAATGGAGTTATCTTGTATTAAGGATTTTTTGCACATTTTCATTTGCTTAATAAGATTATTAGTTTTTTATTCGTTATAAGTTTTAACATAATTATGGCTGACGAGAACCGAATAACTTCTCTTTTAGAAAGATAATCTTTTTCCAAAAAATTACGCATTCAAATATTCCCTCTTGACGCTTTTTATCCCTTTCAATCCAAAAAAAAAAATAACCTCACAGTTGAGTAAGAATTGTTTTTCTAAAAGCAAGCAGATCATTATTAAATTTTAAAAGTATAGTAAGAAGCATTTTATTCTTCCTTTTCGCTTACAAAGTTGTTTCACTGATTTGCAGTTATGCACATAGTTAGTTGAGGAAGTTATTTCCTTTTCTGTATGAAAAGAAAGGACAAGTGAGAACCGCTTGTTTAAAACTTTTATCATCTCTTTGTCACCATCTTATTACTCTTATCTTTCTTTTCACCACACATCTTCATCATCACTTCTCTGCTACAAATTTTACTAAGACAAACCCTTATTCCTCTTAACTTGTCTTGCCACGCATTCTTTGCTCTTTTGCACTCGACCAAATTCTTTCTTATACTTTATTTATTCATGGACTTTCATTACAAGTAAATGAGAGTAAATAAGAAGAAAATTCAACTTGTTCTTATTCGACCATTCTATTAACTTGTAATTCATTGCGCAAGTGATTGCCTATTGATGTTGAACATAGTATTCTTCATGCTTTGCAAATGTCAGTAATACTAAAGACATGTCGTGTATGAGAACAATTACGTCATTTGGTAGTCATTTCAATATTTTTTAATACGTGTTAGATCTCAACCATAAAAGTTCACAAGCAAAATATAGATGTACGCCTACTACTAATTACTAAAGGCATAAAACTCCATCGCAGAAGCCTCAGGAACGAATATTTTAATAGACGTTTGTAGTTGGAAGTAATGATAAACCTAAATATGCATGGTTCAGTTTCTCAATTTAAAGAAAAACTACGCTTTTGTCTGTATTGTACAGCTTCACCAATGAATATTTCAATTGAAGTGTTTCAAAACAAAACCTTTTTCGAAAAGAAAAGAAAGAGAAAAAGATGACAAAGAACCGCAGTTGCGTTCATTGTAAAGATGTTTTTATTTCTCAAGAGTTCTTGTGATTTTTATTTTGTTATCAACTGATTATCATTTCAACTGTTCTTTATTAAAAAAAATTCTGTAGAGGAATAAAAAAAAAAGAGACATTGGATCAAATGTCTTCAACTAAAGACAAATTCCTTCCAAAGGAAGAAACTGATCAAATATTGGATTCCGAATGAAACACTCAGAAATTTGATTTATTTTTAAATTCTTGACGCAGTTGAAGTTTATTTTTTCCCTAGATGTCTTAATGGTTAACTGCTTTCGTGGATGGAATTTTTTTTTTTTTCACTCTTCCCAAAAACTTCACGACTTAAGCTTCGCTCTCCATACTTTCTCTGTAATTGATACACTATATGGCCAAAAGTATCCGGACACCCTTCCGACGAAGTGGATGGGCAGGTCAGGAGGTTTGATGCGTCACTGGACGCTATAAAAGCTTTGATGGGGGTTCGGGCGGTTATAATTCTGCGTTCCGATAAAATGAGTAAGTCAGGCGAGCTCAGTGACTTCGAACACGGCGTGATAATCGGATACCATCATTGTAGGAAATTGGTTCGTGAAATTGCGGACATGCTGCACGTGCCGAAATCAACTGTGAGTGATGTAATTGTAAAATGGAGATGTCGAGGCACTGAAACGACACTGCACGAAGTGGTAGACCGAGAAAACTGACTGTACATAGCTGTCGAACCCTGAAGACAGTAGGGAAGCTATATCGCAAGACTATAACAGCATGACTATTCGCCGAGAGCTAAACGGCCGTGCGGTGGAAACTCAAAATGCAGACATCTTCTCCGTCATTGCGAAACGTCGGTTGCAATGCTGCAGAGCTGTAGAGGAGTGGAAAAACCTTTCTGTGGAGTGATGAATCTTGCTTAATAATCTGGCAGTTCGATGGACGCATGTGGGTTTGATAGATGCCCGGCGAACGCTTCTTATCCGACTGCATTGCGCCAACTGTTAAGTTCGGTGACGGCAGCGTAATGCTGTTTTTCGTGATTCGGTCTTAGTTCCTGTGACGGGCAACTCTACGAAAGCCTATTTCAGTAATGATAAAGGGAAGAAGATGTTATCTTTCCGAAAATTTGCTGTTTATAAATATATTTAATAAATGAATTTTATTTTAATATAGTTATTGGTGGTCGATGTGGTGTTTTGTTATAAAATGCAATATTATATTTGATATATTTGTTTTTTTTGTGACCTCAGGAGATCTAGTTACCGAAACAGATGGTAGGTCATGTCATTATATTTCAAAGATTACCATCAATTTTGCCAAGCAATATTACCAAATGTAAGAAATTTTATATATTGGCAAAATTTTTATTAATATTGAGAAATTAAATTTCTATTTAGTTGGTTCATTTAATTACAGCTTCGGACATTTATTCGTGTATTTATTGGTGGTCGATGTGGTGTTTTGTTATAATGTGACTACTAGAAGAGAAGGAATTAGGAAGAAATATGGACTTGATACTTATAATATTGCATTTGTTGCTTCTAAATAATATCGAGACATTAAAAAAATGTATTTCTAAAGATGTAATTTAGAATATCTTTAGAAATATATCTTTTCTAAAGATATTAATATTTAAATTGTAAATATTTTTAGAATTCAAAAACAGTAAAATGAAGTTAATAGTAAAGAATAGAGAACTAACTTATATATTCAGTAAATAATTAGAGAATCACATTAAGAATTATTAAGAAATTTTGTTGATTTTGTACTTTCAAAAGAAATACAACTAAATTTTTCTTATTTTTAATAAGGAGATGACTTACGTTTTTTCTCCATAATCTTCAAAAAATTACTTATGTGATTGTTTTTGATTAATTTTTAATACAATGATATTATCATTATTTTATTTCATAGGTTTTCAACAATCGATTGAGAAACTCGAAGTTAGCGAAAATACCAGAAAGTAAGGAAAAACGATCAAAGCAAAATATTTCTAGTGAGGAAAATGCATTTAAGAAAAAACCCAGTAAACTTCGGATTCAGAATCCAAGAGGGAGAAAGGACCCAATGGATTCAAGTCTTCTGATAAGTATTACTGGGCTGGATAGAATTCTGAATAATTCCTTTGGATTTCGATGGAAACTATTCTGGTTATGTTGTTTATTTTTGGCATCATCGATGTGTTTTTATCAGATTCATGCAACTATTTTCGAATTTCTTCACGCCTTTCCAGATACGAAGATTCAATACGAAAGAAACACTTCCGTAAAATTTCCAACATTTACTTTTTGCCCTGTTGAACCTTTTCAATATTCAAACGCCATTAAAATGTATAAAGAACTTTATATTTCGGAATTCAATCTAACAGAATCTGATGTTCCTTTATCAGAACTAATTAAAATGCCAGAGTTGAATGTTTCTAAGTTGTGGGAAATTACAAGACCTAATAAATTTCCAACCGCTATTGTAAAGGTACTCTTTTCTCTATTACATTGTCATTTTCAAAATTACAGTGGATATTCTTTCTAAAAAATAATATACTTTAAGATGAATATGTAAATGTAGCAGAATATAAAATTAGAATTTTCAACTTTTGATAAAGATTTAGAAAATAGAACATTAATTTCTTAATTGCTATTTCTATTTTTCTTAGTTTCAAAGAGCAATGGGAGTTGAAACCTTTGATAATTACAAGCCTCTAGTACAAACCTACGAAGAGAGTATTTATGGAACCTGTTTATCCATTAATTCACGTACGTAATTGATTAAAATACTCAAACATTTTTATGTTAATTTCATATTTTCATATTTTCAAAGTTTTTTATTTTTAACATGGAAATGACGTGTGTTTTCTAAACAATAACACACCAGTCGACAAGAGCAGTGTGTTAGAATTTGTTCTCCATTGCATATTTTCTGATTTTGTTTTTCTGAAGCTTCAAAAACGTAGGTGGTAAGCATCCATTTCTTCCATCTTATTAAAAGAAATTTATATGTTTACGATTTTCTAAGCGTTTTCTTTTTATTTAGTTACATTTTTAATTTGCAATACATATTATAAAAACTAACTGTTCATAGAAAGTAATATCTGTTCCTTTCTATTAACTCCCGTAATTATTAAAAAATGAAAAATCCTAAGTAAAAGCTAATTAGTGGCATAAAGAATAAAAATATAATAGACAGTAATAGACTCTTTCTTCATGATGAAGATTTTTAATAAGCTTTTTTTTATTCTGATAAAATTATAACTGAGACTGATATCTTATTATGATATGTAGTCTATTTGTATAAAAGACATTCTGAAAAAGTTTCTATACCCTATATACTGAATTGTAATTCTAATATAATTAAGTTAATTGATAAATAAACGTTTGCTGGAGAGCAATCAATATTCAAAATAACCAATCATAATAGAAATCAGTATGAATATGAATGCAGAGTGAGAATAAGTTTTAACCTAAAAAAAATATAAACATTCTGATATCAAAAATAATGAACATATTTATTGACAAGATATTGGGCCGATACTAATAATCATCAAGCAACGCTAAATGATTAAAAAAATGTTTGACTAATAACAGTTACAAAAATTCAGAAACTTTAAATTCAAAACAAGTATTAAAATCAATATTATATAACAAACCCTGTTCACTCTAGTAATGTTATATACAATCTAACAGGTGAACTCATAAAGTTTCTATAATGTTTTTCCTTAACCTTAGATACAGCACACATTCGATTCAACTTATCAAAATTGTATCTGGAATTAAATCTATGCTTTATCTCTCACTCCAGTAAGAATTCTTTAAATTAAGTATTCACTACGAAACTGAGTATAATTCTTATTTATCTGATTATTATTAAATTAGCTTTCAATACAAATCTTAATCTTAAAGAAAATCAATAACATACATTTGTATTCACATCAAGTTGCTAACTTCATCAAATTGGACTCTGTGATAATAACAGAAACAAAATAACTTTATGTTTTATCCTAATCTTTCTGAAAAAGAAACCATTAACATAATCACTAATCTTTTGAGTGATAACATTAGCTTTTAAATTAAAACATACAATATCTTGTTATTAACACTACGATTCGAAATACATTACATTCGAATTTTCCGAATAGTCCTTCTAAGATGCACAGGAACGCCGGTTCTTCACTCGTTGGTGAACGTTCACGAAAGATAATTTGAATCTTCCTACCTTGTCTTCGAAGTACTCAGTTGATAACAGGAATTCACTCGTTGACGACGAAAGACAAAATGCGTTCGAATCGTTTCTTTGGCCGTTGATTCACATTTAAGCATTCGACCAAAAACGGTGTTCAGGATGATCGACGATTTTCCAATGATGCTATCGCAAGTATACAATCATTTTCCTATATTGTATAAAGCTCTTCTGATGTTATCAACAGATCGAACTTGAAGCCTTAGCCGGTGTATTGAGATACACAAATAGGCCTACTTAAATCTGCTGAAGCCTTCTTCAATTTAAATCTCAAGCCGTTGATTAAAATAGATGAATCGCCCATCCATTCTCGCTATCAAACAAGTACGGATCTCATTGCCAAAATTCGTGGCAACCATCAGATATATGTAACATCATCTTCACTACAGGAACAAAAATCGTTACTACATCGGACCAAACAAAAAAACTTCACTTCTAAACAGAAGCGACCCCTATCGAGACATTTCAAAATTGCGGCGCTTCAGCAATTTGATCTTATTTCTAAATACAATTCATTTCACAATAAATCTTTTAACATACATCAGGAGGAAAAAAAAAACAATAAATAATTTTATGCAAATTCTCTACACCCTACAGTATATCAACAGAAATGAACAATTAAAATACCTAAAGATAAGCACATATAGCGGAAGGTGATAGGACATCATTAGGTTCTCATTGCTTTAGAGTGGATTCGAAAGATTAGTCCATTCTCTGGGTTTAGGAATACAAGAGACGTTTTCAATATTTTAGGCAAAACTAGAGAATTGTCATTTCTAACAATTGTCTTCAATTGTGAAGGGATTGAAACCGTTTTTTACTTTTGAAAAACAATTAAAGCTTTAGTAATTAACTCAATAGAATTATAAAGATTAGTAATATTGATGAAGATAATATCAATATTGCTTTTTTTTTTATCTGCAGTTTTGTTCTGTTAAGGAATTTTAATTTTAAACATCGGAAATGAGCAGATCGAGATCTACCTGCCATCGAAAGAAAGCGAGCAGTGTAGTTTGGCACTAATGAACTACGCATGTTGGAACCTAAGGTAATTCATGTGTCAGGAAGGAAATGTGAACCGTCGCAGGGGGACCGGAGCTCGGAGACGTACGTCAGAGCGCAAGATCGTCGCATCAGAAGTCATGCCACAATCCACGACTGGCGACATTTTGCAAGTGTACAAGGTATTTTGGATGCTCCGATATCAATATGGACAATGTCGCGCCGACTGGCTGGGGTGCATTGTCGTCATCGCTTAGAATGGTGTCGCACCAAAGCTGCGTGGGGTGCAGAATCGAACAGTGTAGTCAGCGACGAATCTCGGTATCACCTGCGAGGATCACCGTATGAGTCAGGAGCGCGACGTAGCTATCGGCTAGATAGCCGAATTCCTCTGCTATTGTGAAGCGCCACACAGCCCATCAACCGAGGAGCCCTTCAGAAATTTTTTGCAGTTGTCCGAAGATGTGGTAGTCGCAGGACGAAAGTTCGGGGATGTACGGTGGATGGTCAAGGACCTCCCAATGGAAGTGCCGCCGCAGATCTTGGCACACTATTGCAACATGAGTGCGGGCGTCATCGTGCAATAGGATAACCCCATTGTCAACAAGCCTGATCGTTTATGGTTGATGGCCGTTTTGAGTTTTTGTAAGGTAGTGCAGTATATAGTTGCTTTACTGCCTCAGCCCAGCCAAACCAAAATCAATGGGCCAATCTCGTCGAAGAAAAATGTGAGCAACACTTTTCCAGCTGTTATGAACTAATGAGCCTTTTTTGGGCGTGGAGAATTGGCATGGCCTTATTCTATCCGAGGCTAGATTAAAGTGGTGGAGGTAAGTTTCATCTGAAGCAGATGCTCCATGCACATAGCCATCGCTGATCCTTCTACTCCTCAGAAAGATGCTTGGGACCCATTGCGTGCAAATCTTCCTGTATCAATACGTCGATGGAGGATGGTTTGCACAGTTCCTTTGCTCAAGGACAGTGGACAGTGGGCGATGATTCAGCGGTTTTCTCTCAGAAGGTTGTCTCTCAATCGATTCCACAGTGATGGCTAAGTGTGCTTTAGCAGGTCTAGGCAATACGACACTCATTCCTACATTCATTCTTCACACGACGATAAATTTCTGACTTCAAAAATTGAATAACTGATCATCGGGCACATCTGGACAAATCCATATTGTGACACTACCAATTCAACTTGTGACACCACACACTTCACCTTCAGACAATAACACCTGCCTCCTGAAATACAGATCCACCTATCGAAGGAAACACAAAGCTCTGTGTAATGCAGCTATAACACTAATACAAAAGTTTCATTTGGGCAACCCTTACATATGAATTACAAAATTAAGAGAAACTAATTAAATTTACCATGTTTTCGTTGCCAAAGCAAAAATTCTGCATTGGCAGAAGTTAGAAAATTTCCTTGAGAAGAAGCAATAATTCAAAAATCTATGAAAATCTATCAAAAATACAGGAATCGTTTCTGTAGAAATTCATTAGGTGTAAATAGAGTCCGTGATGATTTCCCCCTCGTTAAAAAAACACCGTTGAAACTTTTTAACAGATAATTACTTCATTCTTTCGTTCGTCTCTATTCCAAAGCTGAAACTGTCTAATAAACAACTCCAGTCATCTTACATTTTCTTCTGTACAACAATACAACTTATTATACAGCACTTTTACTAATAAGTGTATAATAAGTAAAATACTTCTACTAAACTCTGTTGTTTCACTTCCCCTCTCCCATCACAATAACAGTCACTTTAATTGTCTTTGATCAGTCATTTTAAATTATCACTTTCCGAACTCCAGTGAACAAACGAACTGTAATGGTATTTTCAGAAACTTGTTGTTCGGAGGATACAGCTCCTGGAATTCCATCTTTTCCTGGTAGCATTTTTTTCAATTTATAAAGTTATAATAGATGCTTTAGAGTTTTCTCGTCATTTAGTAGAAGACCTCCCCGACTACCAAACAATCTTTCTTCCTTCCGCGTCACTCATGTTGAAATCTAAAGAACAATGGAGATAAACCTTCTCCCAAGATCCAGTCAACCCTCTTGTCACTTAATCTGCAGGGAATTTCTGATGTTCGAATGAAATTCCAATCTTGTAGTATGGGTCAAGCGATTCTGTTGGCGAAGTATTGCTTCCATCTTGAAGTATCTCCGCTGATCTCATTTAGTACCACCATAGAATCAGTCCAAACTTTACTTTCAGTTCAGGCTTTTTGAAAGCTTTTTATAAATTGGCTTCTATAATTGCAATCGTAGGATACTATTTGTTTCAATGGAACCATCTTATGTTACTGATTAATGTGAACTGTTCTTCACACCTCTTGACAGTTTTACTATCACATTTTGCATTACTAAATCCATGGAGTACTACTTCCTTTACTTCTGTCGATAACATACCTCCAACACTACCAGATATCTTCAAATTTAGTATCATTGATAACTCATCAATCCATCTATTCCATTCTTTAATGCTAACTGTATCCAATGGCTCCTCCCATTGTAGATGCTTTCTCGACAAACTTTGAAATACTATCTTCAATCGAACATAGGGAGAAATAAAACCCATTGTATCGAAAACTCTTATCATTATTCGAAGAGTTTCTATTCATTGATGGTCGTCCCCTCAGAAATTCTTGTAACTTCGTTGTGTCGAATCTGAATTTATCTTCATTGCGATTCCAGCGCACTTTTGAAACCTTCAGGTTTTCTTTGGATTTTACTTGAAATTGTCTATATTTATAATATTGAATTATTTTTCTTCATTGTTCTGCCGTAAACTTAGTTGTTGGGTGCCGATATTTGTAATTTGCACCCTTGCTTGCTTTATAATCTCTTTACCTTCTTCACAGTCTGGTTACCTCATGGGCCCTCGGCTGTTATAGAAAGCACCTCCCGTCCAGGGCTTTCCCTCTTAACCCTCCCCATCTCCCTTCTTTCCCTTACGGCAAAGCATTTTTCAACACTGACTTCAAAGATCAATACAGTTTACGATTTAACGTAAATCATAACGTTAGTCATCCTTAACTATCTCTTTTTGGACTATTTCTTTGTGTGGTGTACTTCTCGAAGTTGAAAAAATGTAAATAATTTAGTCTATTTTACGCTACGATCAACCAAATGCCTAGACATTTCAAAGTGTAAACTCTTCTCTATAAATATACAGGATGAGCGATTTCAAAAATTTCCTGTAACATCGCAATAGTAGTTATGATGCAACGAATGGTTCAGTTGGAAAGAGCACTTGTTCAAGTTTTTTTTTGCGTATATCCGAACTATGAAATATGACTTCCATTTGTCACACGGCAACTGTTAACCAATTCCTGCATACGCAGCAGTGGGTCGTTGGCTGTTGTGCCGTGTAATAAATGATTGCCACTGCCGCTCGCCATAGGGGTGTTGTTGACATCATGGCGTTCACAACATGGCGTGAGGAGAAGGTGTACTGTGTTTTAGAATATCACTCAACCAAATCGGTGACGGTGGTACAGCGTGGTTTTCGCACCAAATTTCAGAATGACCCACCTGCCGAGAACTTCATTCGTAAATGGTACGATCAATTTAAGCAAAGAGGCTGCATTTGTAAGGGCAAGTCGAGTGGCCGACTGACAGTCGAAGAATGTGCTCCGCATCCGGAATACGAACCGCCGCAGCCCTAAAAAATCAACGCGCAGAGGAAGTGCAGAACTGGGCATCCCGCAGACGACTGTGTGTCATGTGCTACGGAAACGCCTCCACATGCGTCCATATCGCCTACAGAGGCTGCAGCATTTGACACCAGGACACCGCAGCATTGCGAGGCATTCTGTCAGGCGATGTTACAGCTATGTGAAGTTGAGATCATTGCGACCATCATAATCATCAGTTACGAGGCCACCTTTCATGTCAGCGGAAGAGTGAATCGCCACAATGTGTTAATTTGGGGAACGGAGAACCCACAACGCTTACATGGAGCACGTGCGGGATTCCCCAAAAGTAAATGTTTTCTGTGCTACTTCGGGGAATACAGTATACGACCAATTCTTCTTTGCAGAGAACACTGTGACAAGCTCCAACTACCTTAGCATGTGAACGGAATGGTTGTACCACAATTGGAAAACGA
>JAFIDM010001028.1:4593507-4610990 GCA_023159025.1 Thereuonema tuberculata
AGTCATCATCCATGAAAATTACTGTGTAACGCCACCTTTCTCACAGACTGCGTTCGAATGACTGCTGCACCATCTCACTTCCTGCTATACTTTCTTTACACTAGGAGAAGCGGGTATACATGTCCCCGGCTGTTCGTGCGCATGCTCGACGTTGCCGCGGTTTTTGCATGCGAGATATTTCATTATTCATCGAACTTTTAGACACACCTTTTATATCTGTGTCACTTTTGCAATTAATTCCTTCTCCCGAATCGTTGAGATTTTTCCATGCAGTCAAATGTCACTGTCAGCACTCCTCACATTTTCCATCATTCTTTAGGGATAATTAAGGTTAGCAGATTCTATATCCGACTGAGGTGTTGCAGGGTAACGTAGATTTGTGAAACCAAAAACTATCAGATGCCATCATTACATCTCCCTTATTTAGAGCCATCTACAGCTCGATTTACCAACAAGATGTCATCAAATCCGGCTAATTAGGATAAGGAAGCAAGATTCCGCGGGGAAAAAAAAATAATCAAAAAGTCTTCGATAGAGGAAATATGGCTCTACTGGAACCCAAAAGCCGATAATTTATACAATACGAAGTGGACTTCCTGTGTCGCTGCCATCACAGAACTATAAAGTAAAACGTTTTAAGTGTGTTGATTAGTAATTTATTACGATCTTTTAATACGAAGATATTTATTACGATACTATCAATGCCAATACTAATTCGTATTGATAGTATAATGCCAAAACTATAAGCAAAGTTACGTTACCTGAACAACTGCTATTTTTATTCAAGATGAAGTACATTGCATAACCGGTAGACCAGCTTCTACGGCATTCACAGAATACAGATTGATAAATCGCTTTTTTCCCAATTTCATGACAGTTACCCTAATATTACTCCTTAAGATTTTTGGATATGCAATAACCTGAAGAAACCGTCTGTCGTGAAGGTGTCTCCAATTTGGTGGCCTTAAAAGACATGCAGCGCCCACTGTGACGAATATTCTTGTAGAACGTTCTGCTGTTGAGAACTCAATTACAACTCATTTGATTTCTAGTGTTTTTTTTTAGAATTCTACAACAACGCCAAGTTCCCTCTGAACTAAAATTGTTCTCTTGCTTCCCTAATTAGTGTCTCTACGACTCCTGTTGTTAGATCGACCAACAGACGGCTCTGAATAAGGGATGTTTAATTAATGCCAGCAGCCCAAAGAAAGAATGTAGAATAACTTAAAATAATTAAAAAAATTAAATTTGTAATATAAAAAAGAATTGGAATTTCTTAAAGGATTAAAAAACAAACTTTAAAAATAATTACATTTAAAGTTGTAATTTCTTATACAGCTTTAATTGCAACTGTTGAATCAAAATAAGATTTTTTTTGACAGATTGAACGTCTTCATCATCCCAAAAGACCGTGCGCAACCACTTCCGAAGTAATTCAATGTCACATCCACTGTTTTAACACAATGCTGGAACAGGAGTCAGTGCATTGCAGGTACTTCTTGCTATTAAGAAAAATTAAAAAAGTTAATTAACGTTAATAAAAATTTAATTAATCTTTAATAAAAATTTAATTTAAGTTATGAAACTCCACCGAAATATTTTGAAACTAAGATTATACTGTGAATAAATAATCCAAAGGATTAGAATGAAAGAAATCTGTATGATAGAACCTACTTGTACAATATAATTAAAGAAACCATGTAACAGCTATTATTATCTCCTAAAACAATTGTTTAAAATTAATGAAGAGTTAATTTGGATTTTTCCGTTTCTTCATTGTTAAAACTACAGACAGAAGCTAAAAGGAATTAAAAATGTCATCAGAAAGTATAAAATATATAAATTATTAATTGACATGAATATCATTGTTCATTTGTCCGCCTTCTGTTTTAAATCTATACGTAATGCTAAAATAAATGTAGGGGATTTTTAAAACAGCGCCATAATCTCTTCATTTAATTCTAAGCTTCCAGGCTTGATCCTATAAATAAAAACAATTACAATTTAGGAGGATATTTTACTTGATACATGTTTTGGGAAGCAGTTGCTAAACTCTTTTAATAAAATCTATGGCAATTCTTGAAAGAAATTCCTAACCATTCTTTTTTTTTTTTCAGTCTTCCATTTATGAAAGGATTTGAAAAGGCTCCCTGTTCTACACCTCAGGATTTCAATCGATCTTTCGAAATTTCGAAGACTATTCTTCTAAACTTTATTAATGGCAATAAGTGTGGGTGTCCAGTGGAATTTGAAGAATCTCTCTATGATGCTACCTTTGGAGATTATCCCACTAAACACTTTCTTGCTGATGACGTGGGAGTGTATTTAATTTACTACAAGAGCAATGCCTGGATTGTTTTACAAGATTACTACAAACTGAACTCCAATGGAATGTTTGCTAATATTTGCGGAAGCTTGGGGCTATACTTAGGCATATGCATTCCATCGTTTTTAGAAATAGTAGAATATTTTCTTTTTCATTTGAAGGCTCGGTGCAACAGTTAAAACCGTTGTAGGATGGTAATAATGAAAACGATGATGATTTATTTGATGTAATTTAAACAGTAAGTTAAGAATGGAAATCTACAGTTTTTATTTTACTTTGTACATTGTTGAATTTAAATTTCCTAATTATGTCTATTCCTTGGATGCAGGCGCTACTATGTTGACTAGAAGAGATCGGTGGAGATCCGTGGTCTCTTCGAAACGGAGTTCACCTGTGTCAAATAGGTACAAGGTTTGTTACCTGGATATTAAAGGTGGGTGAGTGTCACTTGAACGTCACTGTCATTCCGTTGTAATGAGGTTTAAACACGAACCTCATTTTAAGGCTTTTACATTAAACCATTAGGAATAAGTTACTTTTAGAATAACTTTTCATTGAAGATGAGTTCAATAGGATTGTTCTGATAAATAACAGACTCAAATATGGAAATAAAAGATTCTTACAGAATGAATCCCTTCTATGGCCCTACTATATCAGTTCGATAGCCTATGATTCATAAATACCAATAAGACAAAGCTGTTTTTCTCTCTCCAAATATTTTTGTAGCTCTCCAAATATCTTAAACATCAAAGATAGATTTTTCAGGAAAGACGAAATTCTAGATGATTTTCATGGTTCCATCCTCATTATTTTAGTAGAGATAAATCTGGTTCAAAATTTTCGAGTGGATTATTTCTGAACTTTGTTAACGAAATTTTATTCTAACCTTTGTGGTTCTTCATTCAGCGAGTAATTTTGAGCGATACGAGACAACAGACTCATGAATTTCTACATGAAAAGTCGTACTATCATGATTCGGTTTTACACATAGATTAATTATTTCGTTAATATACTGCATTAGTTCAGTTATATGATTACGTCGTTCAATAACCTACATTTCAACAGAATGTAAAACTTATTTGCACCAATAAAATGCTGAGAAATTGTCGGGCATTCACTATTATTTACAAATCATCATTGCAACTAATGCACAAAGGAAGAACCTTCTTTAATTAAGAAAACCAACATTTTAATGAAATAACTAATATTAATTCAGCTTTGCTTTTATATATTTATTTTAAGATAACAAGGAATCTGATGGTGAAGTTTTGAGGATTATTTAAATAAATTCTTACTCTTGGTCTTTATCAATATCAAACAGATCATGCTATATATCTTTTCGCTTTATATGTAGAAACCTACTCTTATATTCTGAATTAATTGTTATTTTTTGATAAACAGAAACTGAATGAAATGTAAATAATCTGCCTCCTTCATTGGATTTGTTTAGGTGATGCTTATTTTCAGATAGATTAATAATTACAAAGAAGTTCATTTGCAATATGAGACACATTAATATGTGGCAAGTGAAATTTTAGAATATGTTTGTTATTTCTGTTCCCCTTACTGAATAATTAAAAAAAAATTAGTAATATATTATTACATCAAATATCTATCTTTGTAGTTCATTCGATTAAAGTTCATGTGATGCATTCATTAATTCTTTTGAAACAAAATTACTAATAATTTCAATTATCTCATCTGTAATTATTCAGAAGCTATAACGTCACCGGATTGATGACAAAGACACTGGCTTTAAAACAATAACAATTTTATTTCGTTAAACACAGCTTCTTCTTCTTCCCAAACAACTGAAAACAAAACAATAATCATGAATTTGGAATATTTTTTTTGTTTATTTACTTTAGTAATAATGCTTCGTGCTTCATGTGTTGCACAGAGCACATCACGTTTTGTGTTTGTTATATTAGATTCCAAATTCATGATTGTTGTTTTGTTTTTTGTTGTTTCGGAAGAAGATATGGTGGATTTCTTTTCCCTTGAGAAAGGAGGCCGATGAGGCCTCCGAAATATTGTTAATAATAAAGAATTTGTGATGCAAATAAAGAAGTTTAATAATGTGTAATCAAATTTAAGCATCTTATATTAACAGAAGAAACAGAAAGCCGTGCTGGCGTGGCCGTGCGGTTTAGCCGGCGGGCTGCCGTTGTGGCTGATGCGCCAGTACCCGGGTTCGAATCCCGATGGTGGCATGGCTGTTTCTTTCTTCTTCTGTGTTTCGTCCGTTTCCTACCTGGGACTTACTATCTCAGGGTTATCCTGGACGGGATATAATTCTCGTCCCCCCTTTCTTGAATTTCACTAGCCTCGCCCTGACGTTGTCAGGTTGAGCTAGTTACGTGGTCTATAGTTGGCCAAATTCGATAAAAGGAAGGAAGGAAGAAGAAGATTTTTATGACGTTCTCCTGAGAATTACTTGAAATTTGTAAATTTTAATTGCTGGAAAATGTTGTTCTCTGAATCTTGTTCCTTTTCTTCGGGGATGAAATGCTTTTCTTAAATGAAATCAAACATTAAAATTTCATCAAAGTACAAGAATAAAAACAATTCTAAGACATGTTTAGGGAAATGGAGGTTTATATGTGTTTAATGACAAAACTTATCCCAAATTATTTTATAATTAAAGTTAAAAATTTCGACAGAAAACTTTTTTCTTAGAGTTTAAAATAAAAAAAAATAAGAAGAATCCACATTTTAACATTTTCTTCCATTATTCCCTTGTTAACAAACACATGTTGCAAAAATATTTGAAAATATGGAAGGAGGTTATATTGAAATTGTAATAAGTCAAAAGAATTTTTAATTATTATACCCCTTCCCAACATTTCAAGATATTGAAACTGTTAACCTTTTCTTTTCTTTCCTGTTCTTCTTCCGTTGAGAATGATAATCCACTTAGGATGTCGAAACATCCGGCCCTCAAGCCCATTTATGTAATGTATTTATTCTTTTTTTTTATCTTTTTTAATATACATTATTGTTTCCTACATATGTGTGTGTCAATGTTTTACTCATTTCACAAATATATTCAACCCATGTTCAATTCCTAATTAATTCAAATTATTACGAAATTTTAATTCATTATATTCAAATTCATTCATTTAAAAGAAATTATTGTTGATTTACTTACACCAAGAGAGTGCATGGAGAAATTTTAATTTTCTTAAATTTATTAATATTAATTTCTATAATGATTTTTAATAAATGATGAACTAGAAACTTTATAAATTAAATATAAACATTGTTATTAAAAAAGAAGTTACTGAATAGTTAAATGAAAACAACAGAAAACAGAGATAAGAAAAAACATTCTTAATATGTTTGTCAAATGTTTACTAATAGTAATTAAACAAATAACATAATTTAATGATACATTTATCTAATAAATTGCTGATAAAAATAACTAAGAAAATACCAGATAATAAATAATATCTGATAAATAATTAATAAATAATTTTATTTTTAACTATTGTATTTGTCTAATTTTTAAAAATCTTTCCTAAAAAAAACTAAAGCAACAAACATGAAACCATCGTAAATAAAATGACGGAATAGGAGGTTATATTCTATATGTTAGGGGTTTATCTTTTTTTTCTATTACAAGAAATTAATTAATGATATGTCACAGATACAGGATCTTCTCAAACATAAATGGTCAATAAACACACGGCTTTATTAGTGGAACATAAAAAAAAGGTCTTTTATGTACGAATAATAAATTTCGAGTTTTGACAAGTGCTGAATATTCGAGTTTCTTTCGGGTTTTATTATCGTAGAGAAAAAAACAAACAAACAAACTGATGAATTACAATAGGAAAAGGAAAGGATTGATTTTTGTGTTTTTTTCCTTCTTCATATTAATTTCATGTCTTTCAGAAATTATGGCAAAGAGAATAGACACTGAAACATCATAAATTTATGGAATGAAAACTTTTTTTTCTAGGCCAATCGATAGATCTTTAGGAATTTTTGCTCAATTGGGAAAACCTTCATTTAGAAAAGAAAAACCAACAATGATTAACAACTATGACCTTCTTGATATTTAACAAAATACAGAAAACAAGTAATATTTTTCATCTAAAAACTCGAATAATTACTTTAGAAATGCCTGGTTATTAATGGGATTTAGAAACAATAAGGTTAGATTCAATTTTCCGTTTTATTAGTGAAACTAGAAATTACACCAAAAGCCTCTGGATTTTCAAAAACAAATGAAATTAATAAATATTTAACAACAATTTCCTTAAACATTCGTTCCCCAATTAATGTCATTATATTATTGATTCTATTACCTTGACAACGTGTAAAATCCACTTTTTTGATGCAGTCTTTTTTTAAATTGTGCTGATAGTTCTGGTTCAAGATTGTACAAATGCTAGCTCAGTTTTATTTTCACAATGTCATGGTTTTTTTATCGGCCCCAAGATTACATTCCCTGTAAAATCGCTAGGGGACCGCTCTTGCTTTTATCCTGTCTGGATGTCACACTCTGTATCGGCCAAACGGTTAGAATGAAACCTTCACCATTGTGTTCAGCATCAAAAAGTAGGTGACCATGTACAAAAAAATCAGACCTCTTGGACCACTCCCTGACCCCCCAAGGCGTTTTCTGTCTTTTAAAGGCATTTTTAAAGGCCTTGGGAGGGGGGGTTCAGGGAGTGGTCGTATACGTCTGATTTTTTACACATAATCACCTACATTTTGATGCTGAATACAATGGTGAAGGTTTCATTCAATATCTCTAACCGTTTGGCCGCTACAGTGTGCCATCCAGACAGCATAAAAGCAATGTTAGCGACCCCTAGGTTACAGCTAGGTAAAACATCAAAAAGTTGGTGACCACGACCAAAAATCAGGCCTCTAGGACCACTCCCTGACCAGAAATGATCACTTCCGATAAAGTTGTGTTTATACAAGTTTGTTATAAAATTGTGCATAAAATGGCAATTGTGCTTTGCTTTTGACACTGTCTAAAAGCATTAATTATCTTGTTATATTACTGTTGTGTCTTTTTAATATTATTGTATAGATTTATTCTAGCTATACGATCAGCTAACTACATAATGAAGGGTTGGGGTGGGGGCTGTTCAATATTAAAATAACCCTACTCCTATTTTATGTTTGATCATAAATACGGAGGATTGATTCCTGTACAATCTGACAAATTCAACTACTGTCCGTAGCTTCATGAAAAGCCTTCTTCCACCATCTATTTAAGCTCTGTGTGGCCACCACATTCCGGACTGGCCCTGCAACGTAACTTTCACTGCAGGAGTGAACGCTGTAAAATTCACAGGAGTGTTTTGTCTCACTTTTCTCTAAATACTTTCCATCAACTGTTGTAGTCCGTCTGTTCTCTAGTTCACATTTTAATAGCCAAAGCCACAAAAATCCATCAGACGACTTTACTGGAATATCACTGAAGGGATTGAACGTATTCCTGTTTTGGCTTCCATTTCTTGATAGAATCTGAGAGATAGCTGCATGGTTGGAAGCCTTATCGTGGTGAACGGCGACTTTTCTGACGTCAGAGCAGGTAACTCCTGAGTGTAGATTGATGTCATAACATGCTGTTGATAATACAGAGCATTCACTTAGCACTTCTGACAATTCTATGGATAGCAAATTTTCAACATTGACGTATCCCGCAACAAATTTGGCGCACAAAATTAGATCTGTCTTTTTTTTGTCAATGGGACGGTGTGAAATTGCCCTCACCTTTTCACAGTCTACAAATGTTTACTTTATCGCCGGCCAGGTGTCTTTCGTACAGCTTCCTGCAGTTGGTCTGTCTTGCAGTTGGTCTGTCTTTCAGCTCATGCACCCGGGCCTTAAGAAGCTTTTTCAGTCTGAGACGGTTCTTCAGGGTTGACAATGGACTGAGCGATGTTGACCTTTCTGGTAATCGCACGTTCAGTGGGAAGGCTCTGAGTTTCTGCCGCTTGGCCACAAGAACAGTGTTCGGAAATTTTCTTTTTCCTGATCATCTTGATTGGGGGAAATATCGTTCGATAAGTCCGTTCGATGTGTTCCTAGGAATGACTGCTGACACTGTATCCTTGCTGATTGAAATTCCATGATCTTTACATTGTTCACTATCACTGAGTACGAAAATTTCACTTGGAAAATCTATGTTATTTTTGGATATCATATCAGAAAGACTTGTATTTTTAAATAATTTCACGTGTGGAACATGTCTATAAAATAAAGTAAAAACTATCACACTGATAAAGTTATCAAAAACTATATTAAAACATAAAATTACACTAGCTTTCAACCTAAACCAGCAGGTCTTTTTCAAGTGATTTGATAAAAAAATGAATTGGAGAATATGAAGACAAAGTGAATTAACCGTTAGGCACATGTGATTAAGAGGCGAGTCCATAATAGGTGACAGGAGGCCTCAGACACAGCGAGGATGAAAACGGAAGATCCCATCACTCAGAACAACGGTTTAGGCATAAGTTCACAAAAAACAAAAAAAAACCTTATAAATTTTAAGTTTTAAGCCACGTGGCTGAGATGCTACAACATGTCTCATAGAGCGCGCGCAATCCACTTCGAATTTGTTAAGAAATCAGCCCTCCGTAACTAAGTACCAAATATTCTGAAACCGACATAACCATTTTAATGGATGCGCGTAAAAACAGAAAAACAGATAAATAGAAAGATGTTCCAATGAATAGTCAGACCTCAGTCAATTACTTACTTATATAGTCAGGCTCACTTACAGTAGAGCCCCGATTAACCGCGGAATTGGGTGGCAAGGGTACCGCGGATAGTAAAAATCGCGGATAACCCGAAAAAAGATTAAAAATGAGCTGTAAACACGAAAAAAATATTTCAGCATAAAAACAACGTTTTATTGTACAAAAAACATAATATGGAAAACTTTTAAAATATGTACAGTACAGCAGAAACCTTTCTGTAGAGCAGAGCCTGCCACTCATCCACAAATTCCGAGAAGGCCTATAGGATTACGATGCACAATAAACCTGTTAGTAATTTTCGACTTTCGCACTGTAGGGCCTATTGTACTTTTCCTGTTGTTGGCTTGGATTAAAATTGGTTTTTTGAGGTTCATAATTAAAAAAAAATTTCGCGGCACTCGCGGATAATCGGGGCTCTGCTGTACTTATATTTTGAATGTATTGAATAGATTTCAAAACCTCATGTAGTATATGTAGAATTTTTACAATCAATTTACTGCTTTAATTACTATAATCTATATTACTAAAATCTTTTATTTCTCTGTGTGTCTGTCTGTCTGTCCGGCGCAGTTTTGTGTGAGAATGAAAAATAGAAACAATTTTTACAGTGAAACATCCGCGACAGGAATCGAACTTGCAACCTTCCGATCCGAAGTCAGACATCTTATCCATTAGGCCATGGGAACTACAACTCTCTTCATATTGCTTTTTTGACTTATCTGTAAAAACTGAACTGACTTTGACTGAAAAGTAACAATCTATATTACTAAAATCTTTTTTACTCTGTCTGTCTGTCTGTGTGTGTGTCTGTCTGTCCGGCGCAGTTTTCTATGAGAATGAAAAATAGAAAGAATTTTTGCAATGAAACATCCGCGACAGGAATCGAATCTGCAACCTTCGGATCCGAAGTCAGACATCTTATCCATTAGGCCATGGCAACTACAACTCTCTTCATATTGTTTTTTTGACTTATCTGTCAAAACTGAACTGACTTTGACTGAAAAGTAACAATCTATATTACTAAAATCTTTTATTTCTCTGTCTGTCTGTCTGTGTGCCTGTCCGGCGCAGTTTTCTGTGAGAATGAAAAATATAAAGAATTGAAACATTCGCGACAGGAATCGCAGTTTTCTGGGAGAATGAAAAATAGAAAGAATTTTTACAATAAAACATTCGCGACAGGAATGCAATGGAACTCAACTTAAATGCCGGTCATTCGATAATGATCTCATAGAAACCGAAATTATAACAGAACTCACAAAGGAGATTTTGTTTTCATCCATAGGATAACTATGGAACCATGCGATAATCTACTTCCATTCACTTTCAAAAGAAAACAATTTCCGATCCGACCTTCTTATGCGATGTTTATCAATAAAGCTCAAGGACAAACTCTAAATAAAGTTGCCATATATTTGGAAAACGTTGTCTTCATTCACATACAACTTTATGTCTTTGAGTCACAATTCAACAGAATTTGGTTATCTTCACTCTAAAGAATAGTCACAATCAATTTATCGCGAAGAATTTCGTATACAAGCTATGATCTTCATTTATCATCTATATCAACCAACGTCCATCTGAACATCTCTTCTTCAAATATCTATATCGAACAATCTGATAGCCTAGATTATTAGATAATTTTCACTATTTGTAACTCAAAAACCACTGAAAAGTATCAATTGGAATTGGATAAAAAAGAAAAGAAAAAAAAATCACTATTTCTATTAGGTAGAATACTGAAAATTCGCTATCTAATTTAGTTTCCACATTGTCCTTTAAGACAAGTATTGACTTTAACTATAAAAAAGACACAAGATTAAGAAAAATAACAGAAAGGATTTTTATTAGAAATACTACTTATGAGAAATACTATTTATGAGAAATACTACTTATGAGAAGACATAAATAATTAAAAAGCAGAAGATTATTTCCTGTACATCATCCAAGTAATAATTCAGAAATCTTTCAATTGTTACAATTAAAACCCTTTAATCATTGATTTTTTGAATTTCATATTTAAAACTAAAATATGCAACTAACATAGTTAATTAATGATAATAAGCTTATTATGGGAAAAATGGGAGAACTAAAAATCGGAGATGATGTGATAGAGAAAGTCTCACACTTTGATTTTCTGGGATCAAGACTGGATGAGGAAGGAGGATGCACAGAAGATATAGGGAAAAGAATCTTGTTGGGCCGGCGAGCAATGTCGAACCTGGAGAAAATAATGAAAGAAAGAGAGACATCTCTAAATCTATCAAGATTAGGATTGTGAAAGCAATGGTTTTTCCCGTGATGATGTACGGTTGTGAGAGTTGGACAATGCGAAAGAGGGAAAGAAAGAAAATCGACTCCTTTGAACTCTGGTGATGGAGAAGACTTTTGAGAGTACCATGGACTGCAAGGAAGACTAGATCAGTTTTAGATCAGATTAAGCCAATCTATTCGTTGGAAGCATTGATTTTAAGGCAAAAACAATCCTATTTTGATCACATTATGAGAGCGGATAATTCCATTGAAAAGATAATCATGCTTGGGAAGGTAGAGGGGAAGAGAAGAAGAGGAAGACAACGAAGAAGATGGTTGGAAGATATAAAGGAAGCTACCGGGAATTATTTGCAACAACTAAGATTTGCAACAAATGATAGATCTGTTTGGAGAGCCTTAGTACATTAGGCCACCAGAAGTCGTAGACGACTTGATGGAACCCAAAAACAAAAAGCTTATTATTAATAATCCATGAGGTAATTTTTATGTTTCCATAAAATTTATATTTAAATTTGCTCAAAAAGAATAGTTTGGAGAATGAGGGCAAGAACACACAAAATTTCTTTAAGCAAATTTAATGCAAAGTAAAAAGGTTACAGACATGTTTCGTTAAACCGTAATGTTTAACTTTTCTCAAATGTGACAACACATACAAAAGACGTCAGTTATATACGTATAAAAAATGAAATGTCTAAAGGGGTTAGTGAACCCTGTAGATATTGAACCAATGAAGTCTTCAGACTTCTGTTAGGCAAAACCAATGGCCTAAGGAAGACAATTGCACCGTCATTGTGTTAAACCAATTAGAAAACATCTAACACACGTGGAAAATCCAACTTCTCAGTAAACAAACAGAATGATTTTCAATTATATTTATATATTATTTTAGGAAAATTACATTTATCATTAAAAGTAATTTTTCATTGATTTTCATTTCATAAGACTATAACAATTTTTTACAAAATGGCAAATTAATAATGAAAAAAAAACTTATTAACAAAAAAAAATTAAAAATAAGAATATATAAAATTTTTTGATTAAAAAGCTAAAAAATTTATTAAAATTAAAAACTAATTTTTAAATGACATCAATGACTATTTAAAATATTTCAGAATTAAACAAATTTTTACAAAATTAAAATTGTATCCAACTGATACAAATCTATAAAATTTAAATGGAATTACAACATCATGAATTAAATGACAAAACAAACACTTCCATATTTATATGCACAAATAATGAAACACTTCAATCAGGTAAGTCTTTAATTCCAATTGTGTACCCATATTAATATATCTGACGTATGGAAACCTAGGCATTATATGCATGAGGCGTTTCAGATATAATAACGGGCTCAATGCATTTTCTTAATTAATCATTCTCTGCTTTTTCAAGAATTTCTGTATTTGAAAAGTCACATAGATGTCCAGTTTCTTCCATATGGGAAACAGTTTTTAATTAAAATCACCGCTGTTTTTAGCTCTAACATGGTCAGCAACTTCTTCTTCGTCTGTCCTAGCGCTACAACCCTGGGTGGGTTTTGGCCTCTCGAACAACACATCTCCCACTTCAATCTGTCCATTGCTTTACTTTTCCATCCTTTTATTCCCATCACAACAAGGTCTGTGGTCGTGTTTTCCAACCATCTTGTTTTGGGTCGTCCTTTCTTCCTTCTAGAATACAGTCTTCCTTTCAACATTCTCTTGGGCATTCGAGTCTCTGCCATTCTCTCTAGATGTCCCAACCAATTTATTCTGTGTGCTTTTATGAACTTCATCAGATCTCGTCCTTCAATCAGGTCATTTAGTTAGTGATTGTATCGTATCCTCCATCTATCTCCTTCTTTGACAGGTCCATATATGCATCGTAATATTTTTCGTTCAAAGCATCTCAGAACATTTTCATCACACTGTGTTAATGTTCAGGTTTCTGAGCCATACGTAACCACTGGGCGGATCATTGTCCTGTATATCTTCATCTTAGTAATTCGTGATATAAGTTGATTCCTAAACATTTGTAAATTAGCATAATATGCTCTGTTTCCAGCTTGTATTCTATCTTTGATTATGTAAACACATGATTGTTGAAAACATGATATAGAATGTACAATACCTTTCGAATTCCATTTTTCTGTAGCAATTTTGATTTTTTTGGTGATTTTTAAAGGTTGTATTATTGGAAGAGCATGTTAAGGAAATACCCATCGGATGTAGGATCTTCTGTAATGCTGGAAATAAGATAGGATGGAATTCAGTAGATAGAAATTTTGTTTTTGGTTTATCATTTTTCACATTGTTATAATATCATTACGGGTTTTTTGGAAATCATTCGTAATGAATTTTGGAGGATAATCATTATTCACGAACAATTTAATCAGTGTATGTAGCTCATGTTCGAATAGATGATCTTAAAATAATATTTAAATGTAATTGAAAATCATTCTGTTTGTTTACTGAGAAGTTGGATTTCCCACTTGTGTTAGATGTTTTCTAATTGGTTTACACAATGACGGTGTAATTGTCTTCCTTCAGGCCATTGGTTTTGCTTCATTGGTTCAATATATACGGGGTTCCCAATTTATCCGTATATAACTGATGCCTTTTGTGTGTATTGTCACATTGAGAAAAGTTAAACATTACGGTTTAGCGAAACATGTCTGTAACCTTTTTACTCTGCATTAAATTTGTTTAAAGAAATTTTGTGTGTTCTTGCCCTCATTCGACAAATATCCTTGGCGCACATAAAATCACGGATGAATAGTTTGGACATGTTTATTTATTCTAAATGCAAAGGAGTTTGAGGAGATCAGTTTTAAACTAATGTTTAATCTTCGCATTTAATTTCTTTGTCGTTTGGATACTGATGTACAATTTGTTTTTGCTCTTTTTAAATTTATTTCTCAATTTTTACTAATTATTGCAATGAAGAATCGCTCCTAAAATTCTAGACTTGTTTCTATTCACGATTACTTTTTTTTCGTTGATTTCCATTAGTTATGTTTATTTTTCATTCTCTATGAACGCTATTTAATGTTTCTTAGTTTGTCTGATCATTGTGAGACGATCTGCTTGAAGGTAAATAGAGGCCACTCCTTCTTGACGGAGCTAAAGTTACAGGATTCGATGGCTTCAGATTTCCATCAGACAGAAGATAGGTGGCTACGATCAATCAGTCTGAGTTCTATTACTACACAACTGGAGTCAATTTTTACATCTAACGGAAGCAACTGTTGATGTGTAATTTAAAATATTCGGTAAAACGGGAAATATAAGTTGCTGTTACTATGGCCAGTCAGACGACGCCCTGGATTATGTTGCTTCAAATTACTTTGGTGTGGGCGGATGGTTCCGTAGAATGCGAACTAGAGAAATCACTGAATTCTCTTCAAATGACCATGGAGTTCTTAAAGCATCAAAAAGGTATCTTATCCATCGTTTTCATGCAAAGTCAATGTCATTTCTTCATTTGGATCATTTACATCTTTATACTGTTTTTTGCGAGAAGGTTGTTAATTAAACCAGAGTGATTCGCCTGTGACTGATGAACGTAATGTTTATTTTATCAAACAACAAAAGCCAATAGTGAACAATTTTCTCATGTTCCAAGAAAAGGCATCAAAGTAATTCCATATTTACTATTGTCATTAAAAATGTCTGTTTCACTAAAGAAGTACATTTCCTTTAAGTAGTAGATTTTCGAATGTTTTTTAAAATTGTCAAACTTCATGAATTAAAATTTGTAATTAAATCTATTTATTTTTTATTAGAGCTATCTTTCTATCCTGATAATTGCATGCATTCACCAGCAATGAAACAGACAGACATAGACGACTTAGATCTTTTGTCAGGTAAGAATTTAAAATTTTAAAATTACAATTCATAAATAGCACTAACATTTAGATTTGGGAATTTTAATTATTTCAATTTAAGTTTCTAGAAATTTTATTTTTCCAATACATTTGTTTAAATGTTTATACACCACATTACGTTGCAAATTTCTGAAATTGATTTTGATTGGGAAAATTGGGATTATTTGAACTGATGTCAATGATTTCAATGATTTGTATATTTCTTATATTTGTTTATGCGAGAAATTTACATTTGTAACCAGTTGGAAGCTATATTAGAATCCATCACACAAATTTCTTTAAACTATTTATTAGAATAATAAATAATATAAATCGCAAATTTTCGGCAATTTCCGTATCCCTTTTTCAAGCTATTTCTAAATAAAGATTAAGGTAATAAAAGAGAAACATTACATGATCTATTCTCGATTAAAACAAATAAACTCACATCTCAACAATGGAAAAACATCTTTATATTTTAATAATACTTAACAAGCTAAATTGCTTAATATAGAAAAAAAATCCGAATTATTTCAAGAACTTAGTACAGCTTATATTTTAAATGATCGTAAAGTCCTTAAGCATAATTAATAAACTAATTCTTTGAATAAAACAGATTTGGATGAAAGGAAATAATCTTTTGTCAAACCATTAGCTAGAAAAATACTCTGGTTACTTACAGTAACACCATCGTATCTTCTAAAGTATTCCTTATTAATAAGCTTTCCATATTTTTTCTTTTTTTACTATCTTTTTCATAAGCCAATGTTTTAACATTAGTATCCATTAAATGACCTTTACCTACACAATGTTCTGCTGTTGCCAATCTATTCGTGAACTTATATTTTAGATAATAAACATGTTCTTTCACCCGTTCCCTTATTGTTCTTTTTGTTTCCCCAAATAGAAAGTGTCACAATTACAGCAATCAATTCTGTAAATCAATCCCATCTCATTACCTAAATCACTCTGATTAATTTTGGAACATAAGATATTTTTAAATTTATTATATTTATAAACATAAGTTACTTTGGAACCATATTTATTACAAATTCTATCTAGCTAGATTGTTTAATATAGGAGAAAACGAATTATTTCAAGAACTTAATTCAGATCATATTTTAATTAAATATAATTTTTAAACATTGATTGGTCTGCAAATTAAATCGCACTACAATTGCCCTTGTTAAGATTAAAGACGTAATTTCCAAGAGCCCAGACATTGAAGGAAAAAATAAAAAAAACACTCTTAAACATTATTTTGTTTCTTTTGACATAAACTTGCTAACAACAATACGTAGAATGTTTTACTAATTCAGATTTATTTATTGATTAGTTACAAATAAGTTGCTTGCTTTTAAAAAAAAAAATAGAAAGTAAAAATAATTAAGGACAATCTGAATAATTATGTCAATATTTAACAATTTTGTTAGATAAAAATGGATCAATTAGATATGAGGTATTTTTTTTAGGAGATCCAATGTACATAAACTGAATATGGTTTAATATAATTATAATCAAAGTCGAATCAATCTTTCAAGAACCATAATTAATTTTTGTAAAATTTATATTTTTGAAATTTGCTTAAGTTGATCTATAGTGAGTTTTCTAATAACTTGTAATTTTTTTAATAGTCTTTATTTCCTTAATCTGCTTTACTAAATCTAGTGTTTGAAGATGGCCTTCCAAAAGTACGAAAGAGCTTTCATTTCTTCATTATTCATTTTTTTAATTTTTTTTTTACCTTTTTACTTTCTAGTTAAGAGTTTTATTATATATCTGTCGACATAGAAACTTAATGATAAGGGGTATCTTCTTTGTAAGATTTCTTTGATGATTGTGAGTAATAACTTTCTCAATCATTATACAATAGCTGAATCCATTCAAAGTCGTCCTCTAACTATAATTTTTTTTTGTAATAAATAAAGAGTAACTGCATATTTATAGGTACCAGTAACTTATAAGATCGTTTTCAAATTTTGAACTAATAGAATGATGTGAAATGTTTTCTTGTATTTATTCTATGTAGATTGTGGAGTTCAGAGCTGTGGTTGTGGCTACAGTAGACCTCACATTACGTCATTGTTAAAAGCGGAAAGAGAATTGATGATGCAAACTACGCCAGTTCCTCTTCCTCCTGGAATGATCTCTGAACCTCCCCTTATGGATACCTCAGAGTCTTCAGTCAATCCGTTCCCTGGCGATCCATCTAACTTATCTCCTGATATTAATCTCCCTGTATTTGAACCTCCTGTTAATAATCCCCCTGTATTTGAACCTTCTGTTATTAATCCCCCTGTATTTG
>JAFIDM010001028.1:4620911-4636437 GCA_023159025.1 Thereuonema tuberculata
AATTTTCATTTATTTTGAAGAATTTCAAAGCGGAATAAATCGCAATCGAACCAATTTTAGGCTTTTTCCCAATAATAGTTATGAACAATGAATCTAACATCACACCAAATTTAAATGTAAAGACTACATTTAATATGAAAAAGCAAATTTTCGAAAAGATTACACGTCTTTTCTTTTTCAAGCCTAAAATAACAATAAGTTGAAGAACAATACTCCAAATTACATTAAACTCCTCGAGAAAATATTAACAATATTTGAAACCAATACCATTTACTTACAATCTTTGTTTTCTTTAACATAATATATGAGACGGCTTAACAATTTAGTTCTTTGATTGTAACCTTATTATTACATTTTGTGAACATTTTTTCTATAAAACTTTTAACTAATCTTATGAAATATTTCTCTATTTCAATACCATCATTCCTATTCTTATTTTTTCTTTTTGTGTTCCGGATACACATACTTTCTATTATCTTTCTTATCTTGGTGTCTCTTTCAATATATAAAATTTTTATCTCGTTGTTAATACTATGGATTCTGTTTACACAGTGTTCTGCCACTTCTGATTTTTCAATGTACTTGTTCCTAATGCTGGTACCATGTTCCGTCATTCACTCCTTCACTGTCCTTTTACTCTCGCCCAAGTAGAATAAATCGCAATTCTTGCATTCTATTTTGTAAATTATTCCCATTTCATGTTTTTAACACTACTATTCAATTTGCAACATAAAATGTTTTTCAGTTTGTTCTTATAATCAAATCCAACATTGAAACCAAAACTTTTGCAAATTTCTTTTAAAGTCAGACTATTTTTGTTTAAGTATGGTATGAAATATCTTCTGTTGTTATTTGTTGTTAACTCTTTAATTTTGAATGTGTGGTATTTCTTTATAGTTTTATTTACGAATTTCTCCTTGTAACCATTTTTACTAAGGATCCTTTTCATATTCATAATTTCTCTATTGAATTCATCTTCACTACTCGTGGTGACGTCAATCCTTTGCATATAGTTTTCAATTATGTTTCTTTTTTATGTTTATGCCATGTCCTGATTCATAATTTAGTATGTGTTCACTTTTGTATTTGTTTGTATAATGTTTCATAATTATCTTATTCTCATTTCTAGTTAAATATATATCCAAAAAATTTAGACTATTGTCCATTTAAGGTAGAAAAGGAAATGAAATGTGATATAAGTCAGTGTATTATTCTTTAAATTATCTAAGGCCATCAGACAGCATTTCAAAGTGGCCCTTGAGATGGGTTTATTTAATACAATCTAATAAGATGCATGCAATCACTTGTACCCATGTTTCAAAATGTGATTTTTAGTAAGTTTGATATAAGACATTTAAGTTAGTTTATTAATTTGGATATCGATAAAATTCGCACAGAACTTTTTTTTAAAATGGTATGTTAAAAATATTCTACTAGTTTCGCCCTCAATTTCTGGGCTATTTAAGTGACAAGAACATGAAATAGCTTCCTAGTATAATCCAAAACATCTATTTTATTCTTCAGAATATTTTATTTCTCTTAGCGAGAAACTTCCTCAGATGACAATATTTGAGGAAAGAAAACTGAGTTCTTCTCATCTATAATTTCATCGATCTTAATGAAGACATAATTTTGAATAAATAAAAAAATTGCTCAATATCTTATTACTATTCTTTTAACAACAATTCGTTAATCTAATTGTATAACAATTCTTTTAATCTAACTAAATAACAATTTATTATAGTAATACGAATTATTCTCGCAAAACTGAATAACAATTAAATCATAAAGAAGCTAATGTTATTGGATGACAATGAGAGTTTTAAATTAGAAATTCTTCGTAAATGAAATATTATGAAGAATAAAATAGATGTTTTGATTTACACTATGAAGTTATTTTATATTATAAATATATTTCGAAGTTATGAAGAATTTTATGAACATGAAATAGGTTTCACTTTATAACGAATGCACAAGAAAATGCCTATGTCTTCAGCCATGTACGTCGCCTTGGACCAGTCAATCAACCAGTCTTCAGAACCAATGGAAACAAGCCTTGGAACCTATTTTATGTTATTTCTTACTTGAAAAAGACCAAAAATTGGACGAAACTAGCAGGTAATTTTTTACATTTAATATAACATTTTTAAAAATAGTTAGTTGTGTGAATTTTATTGATGTCTAAATGATATTAACGCACAATAAAGACATTAGTGTCTTAATCTTTGAATTATTTTAAGGTCCTAGTTTTTTTATCTACATTATTAAGTCCTTTTTTTAATACAAAACAGAATCTAACCAGGAGTAGAAGCGAAATCCTAAATATGAAGTTCGAAATTGATTAGAAAACCACTCTTTGAGTTACTGAAGGTAACGTTTGTCCCATATTTGATAGTGGCCCATAAGTGGAGTCTTTCGAATATGAAAATCAAATCGCATAATTCAATAAAATGGTAACTACGGAAGACATAAAGGAATTAAAAGAGATTTCGCACCTCGAGCTGTCACCGGGGAGAGCCTGGGACGGCCGTTTCGTCCTCTTTAGGACTCATCAGCCAGACAAACTCCAGGCTCAGAAGGTGCGAACATATAAGAATCCTACCAGAAGTGGGACTCCAGAAAAGCAAAACACAATCAAAAATATACATTAACAGACAAATCCTTGGCCTGCTAAGCTCAAACGGAATTTATCTATTGAATTATGATAAAGGTTTTAGAATTTGAGAATTAAAAATTCAGTTTTTACAGTAAAAACTTATGAACTAAAAATGGATTTTAATATTCACTTCACATAGGTAAGGTTATAAAACACACAGGAACGAAAGTTAAAAAAAAATGTTACTAGATAACGAGAAAATAGAAAAACAATAAATAAATTTCTGTAGATAGGCATGATTTACTTAAAATTGCTTGAATCTCTTGGTTAGCTAGAGATTCTTCTGTTATAAGAAACTATGCAGCAATATTTCGTATTTAACTACTCATAGATTTATATCTGTTAAGACGAACGAAAGCTTAAGATTTATTTCTGATTTTAGGTAATTTTCTCTTATTAATTATTTTGTTTAGTTACTTCTTCTGAATCTCACTTATTTAATTTATGTAGTTTTTAACTATTTTCAGAGAAGTCAGTAAGGAATGACTCGGATTGTTTTTGCAGCTCGTTCGTAGGTAAGAACAATGGCAATTCTATGGCAATACGAAATCTATCAGTTTTTATTCATAAAAATGCATTTGTTTTTGATATAATCAAAGCAAAATTTAAACTCATTGTGGAATATGTAGAATTAGTTTCAAAGCTTTAAATTTTTAAAGAACTTTTTTATAAATATTAAAATATTGCTTTGTTTAATGAAAATAATATTAACGATTCAACTTAAAATAGGAAATTAAATAGAAATAAATCTTAAAATTATTCTTTGAATTTAATGGTTTTATCTATTATATTTTAGAATCAAAAACAATTAACTAACTGATTAATAATTAACTAACTACTGATTGTCTTTATAAACTGATTTATTTGCTGATCTGATATGTTGGAGAATTCTGCGCAATGAATGAAAGAAACATTACAACTTAAGTTTTTATCATTTTATTCTAAGGATCGGTTTCTTCTTTTTAGAGCTTGAATTTCACTTCAAATGACTGACCTTAGTTTTGCAACTACTTCCGAAACTAAATAGCACAGTGACGTCAATGGCCTGACGTCACATCACTTTTTCAACTCACAACAGTTATCCCAGTCAAAATTTGTGCAAATATTAAAACACTATTTTATTTGGCCGCTCAAACCTTAGCGTTGCAAAGGATTTTAGCTTCATTATTGGGTTCAAATTACATCTTTCCAATTTTCTTTTGAAATTTGGGTTTTGAAATTGTATATTGATTGAGAAAAATCAAAATTACAAAGTTTGTATTTTTCTATAGATACTGTTTGTAAATTTTTGGAATCTGTTTCGAACAACAAATATTACGCTTGTTTATTGTTCGAAGACTCTAGATTACTAACCTTTCCTTTTTATGTGATCTTGATGCAATCAATAATTACAGAAATAACAATATATGGCGGTATATCATAATATAGAAGTGATAACTCATGTAAATATTGTCAACTTATTTTCTCTTCTTATTCCTATGATTGATTCATTGAGATTTTGTTCGTAGACTTGTTCTCTACAAATTAAGAACAAATATGAGAACAAAAATGTTGAAAAGGTAGGCATCTGAAATGCCTATTTACGATTTTACGATTTCTCTATTGACTTATTCCAGTCTTTCCATGGATATCCAATTATCCTCCAAATCAGTTCCATTTATTTCACTTTGATCATTCATTGAAAACTACATGTGTCTTTGTTCTATAAATATACATGATATTCTTTTAAAGACCAATCAGAAACTGAACTAAAAATAGAGCTTCCCAAACATGTTTTAGGTTTGAAAAGTATTTCTTACCGTTTACTTGAACTTACTAGTTGATTCCCTCTGGCGAAGAAGCATCGGATTTAATTTTAAACAATTCATTCTCTAAACAAGAAACAGGGAAGAAACAATATTGTAACCAGTGATTCCATTCCTATTAACAACTGTAATATTGAAAAAACAAAAACTCAAAAGTTCCAATGTGGACTCTGTTTTAAACCGAATTCTTCCAATCTACTTTTCTGCCATTGAAATAGAAGTTCAATCCTGGTTTTTTTGTTTATTCTTGAAAATTATAACATTTAAAACTGCAATTAAGGTTTTTATCAAACATCTGTAAAAAGTTATTAAAAGAAGTAAATGAATCTTCAAATTAAAAAACAGTTTCTAAATAAAAAAAAATAGATTTAATGTTTGCAAGATTTAAAAATAAAACTTCTATTGTAACTATTATTGTTATTGCTATATAACTAAAGAAAGATTTTGGCAATTTTACTTATTTAACAAAAATAATATTTTATATTTATAATATTGAGTTTTTTTTTCAGATTTACAATTAACCTAAATAATGAATGGACTTAAGTTAATGCATTGAAAATTGCACTGAAATTCTAAATGCGTTCTGTCATTTCCAATATTTTTCTTTTGTCTTTGTTTTATGTAAATTAGATAATTATAAATGTTTTATTTTAACCATTTTATTTTGATTTATGTTTTATATTATTTAAGAACTTATTTTTATTCATTATAGATAATTACATTAAGAAATTCACTTTATTTTACAATTATTTGGTATGTGTATTATGTGTCATCTCTGCTTATTTTATATTTTAAAATATTTATTGAATGAATGTTTGGATAACTCGAAAAAGTTTTGAAAGTAATTGATAAGAATTTGAAGAATTTCTTTTATTGTTTTAAGCATTTGAGTATTTTGTTAATAATTGGTTAATTTCTAATTACTGAAATAAAGAGTTATTTTTCATTGTGATTCTTTTAATATAATCTATTCTTTTTGTTTTTAATCATTAGAATTAATTTAATCTATTTTCTTGTTTCAGTTCTTGTTATAATTTAAAATTAATTTTGAATGTTAATATTTTTTTAAATGTTTGATTCATATTAAATGACTCATTTAATAATCAAAATTTATGTTATTATGGAGTTTTGCTTCTTTCTTTTTGAATTAGTATATGAAGATTATAGCTCTGCGCTGATTCAGTAATCTTCGAGGCTGGTGTTAAACTGAAACTGTATCCTTTACAAAATTAATAAGTAATTTATTAGTTGTTATATATAATAATTTTTATAATAATTTTCAGTTTCCTATTCTTTTCTATGTATCCTTCTTGTTATAAATAGCAAAAGTTTCCTCTGTGGATTTTCCAATGTGGATTAATACAGTTTGTTAATCGAACTCTTTAGCTTCGGATGACAATAATAGCTAATCTTCTCTGATGTACGTTTTTGAGAGAAAAAATAATTAGCCTGACATTAAAATCCACTCTAAGCGTTAATCTTGCCGATAATCGAATATGTTATTTTAATAAAGCAATATTTTTGCATTTAATGAAGGAATTTGCTAGCAAATCAAGTTAAATTTACACTAAATGCTAAACTTAAGTAATTTAATTAATATCTTAGTTTAAATAGAATTCTAAGAGAAGTTTAATGTTTTTTTACTAAAACTCAAGTGTTTATTCAGAAACATCTACTTAGTTTCTTAGATTTAATGTTCGGGCTGTTTTAACTTTTCAAAAATGATGTGAACATTTACCAGTAAGAAGAAACAATTTCTAAATTTTTTTCACTAAAAATATCTCAAACATACTGAGGCTACAAAATACTCATTGTTACACAGAATACTTGTCTAACTGTTACCGATCTCAGAAACCTGAGAGACATAAAGATAACGAAGAAATATTTTTTCATTTATGTGCAGTGTTTTGTTTCATTTCTTAATGAAATATTCCAAACTATAGTATTGGGCAAATAAACAGTAGTGAAAGAAGCAGGAAATATAATTAAATATCAGTTATATAATACAGGAACTTATCATTATCCAGCCAAAATGTGTACAATATGTTTATTGTATTGTATTGTATTGTATTGTATTGTATATGGTAATTCTTCATACCACCCCTGCAAATTTTCTACCTTGAGAGGACACGGCTAGGAAAGTTTTCATAAAGAAATTGCCTAGACGCTACAGTTGTTCCAAGAAACGGCCGTGATTGCCATTTATTGCTACGGTTTGTAGCCTTCCCGTGTACTCTTTACGCTCTGTCAGCACATTACCTGTTCATAGGAATTTTTGAATGATTCCAAGAATCCCACTGTCAGCCGAAATATAAGTTGAAACCTCTCCTTCACAAATGCAAATCTGGATCCGTCTTTTCGTCCTAGATCGTATGAACGCTTGTAACATTTGACTAAAAATACTTTTTCTTCCGTGCTCATTATTGCAACTACTGATTTCAGATCTAATACAAGTTATTATATAGTTAAGGAGACCGTGACGTTCGGTCTCCTTAACTATACGCCGCTCTTTATTGAGTGGGGATGTGGAATGTTTCGTTATTGTTTATTTTGACTAATTTTATACGTTTATGAATGACTATTTTTCCAGGGTGTAAACCCTAAGTCATTGCTTCTTAATCTTAAGCAGTTCTAAACAACTGTCCTAAGATCCCTTCTACAGTGGTTGGAGAAATGTTTTTAAAATATTTGATTTTCAAGTCTCCATCAATTTTTTTTTTGTCTTGAATGTTTCATTTTTTTTCAGATTCCTTCAGCCTTTAATGAAGACTTGTAAATGAAGACCAGTAGTTGTAGGAATCTTAAACCTTATCTATTGTTATGTTTATTATGAAGGAAATTATTAATAAGCAACAATGGTTGAGACCAAATATTTGCACGATGACATCTCAGAACGACCGTTTCGCGTTTTATTGGCGATCCTCCGATGAGAGTAGTCATCTGTAAATAGCGAGGTCTCAATAAGGAGGTCATTAGAATTAACATGAATTAATCACCTCCAAAAATTAAAATAAAACAAAAATACGGCGCAGGGATCTTCCTGTTTTTAGTTTTAAGATGTATTTTTTTGTTTTATTTCATTTTTTGGAGGTGCCATATTCATGTTCAAAATTATTAATATTTTAAATTTTCTTTATTCCTAGTAGGATTTTCCATTCCTCCTCTTAATTGTTCGAAAAGAACTGTCCGTTGATGATTTCTTTCTCTAATAGCTGGAAACAAACTTCTAAGATATTTGCTTTCATTAAAAAGTTTATATTCTTTTGAACTTTTTACATTTATAACAAATTCCTTTCGAGTGTTGCATAATTAACAATGTTTAAAATTTACTAATAGCTGTCTTTAAGATGATTCTCTAATTTTTATTGCAGCAGTGAGTCTGAGGAAATCGTTATTTTCGAATCAAATCCCTTCAGGACGGTTTCACTCCATAAGTCATTGTATTAAATATTCCTGTTATTTTTAATAGTGATTTTTTTTTTATTATTTGATTAGTGAACTAAATGATATCAATTTAACATTAAACTTGACGAATTATGCTAAATTTATTTAGGTTTTAATAAGATTATCCTAAATCTCTATAAAGCAACATAATATTGAAATTAATTACAAAGTGTAAATATATAATTAATGTTATATAAAATATAAAATATTTCGATTAGTTTATGATTTTTAAGTAATTTAAACGTCCATCTCATGAAAATAAATGAAAATAAAAGATTAAAATGGAAGTAATCACTTCAAGATTTCCTAATAACAGATATTTACTTGCTAAATGACAAGGAATTTTAATTTCTCATTCTAATATAGTATTACGCTTTATAATAAAACATACCAATATTGATTAGATCTTTAATATTGTGCTCCGACAGTATTAACCAAGATAGTTACCACAGACTGATTCCGTTAGCTGGAGATATCAACAACAACAAATGATCAACTGCTATGTTCTATGTTCTAAGTGTCTGCTGAGGAGCCTTAGACGTTGGAGATTTCTGCTATCTTCGTTTACATGTAATTATTGACCTTGATTTCACAGATTTGCTGTAGATTATTAACTATCTCTTTCTTCTATTTCTTTACTAACTACTATTTTTTTTTTGTTTCTAAATCTAAAGTTACCGTTATATATCCAAATTTACCCTCAGCTTTCACATTTGGAAGCTGCATAGGCATAAAGTCAATTCTGATTGAAGTAAGAAGGACTTAGTAGAAGATCAGAAACTTTCTTTTAATGTAGAGCACTTTTATCTTCTGGTCAACATTTAATATTTCAAGAGAAAATATCTGATCGTTTTTTGAACTTTCTTAAACTTTTGAATTTTTCTAAAAACAAGATTATTTAGTATTTTACAATTCCTTTTATTATCTCTGTTTCTATTATTTTATTATGTTATATTGACAACATAGATATTGTTGTATTTTCGAATATGAATACGTATTTTTACTATTGTTCTTAATATAATGATTTGTTTTAAAGGAAACTTGAACGTGTGTATCTTATAATAGAAACCATAATTAGGCCACCACACATAAAATATAAAATAAGGTCTATTTATAATAGAAATATGAGCACTTTCAAAACGCTCAACGTTTCGAAAACGCTCGTATTTCAATTGTAAATAGATGTTATTTTAGATTTTATGTATGATATAATTATGTTTTATATGATTTGTTTAACTTTGATGAAACTATAGAATATCTGCCCAGTAGGTTAATTAGGTCAAAAAGTTACTTTGAAAGCTCCACTGCTTCATTAAAAAGACACAATAATAAGAAAAGGAGTCACGTGAGAACAGAGACAGATTTTCAATGGCAATTAAATTATTAATTGAAAATTTATCACTTTCTTATATCAACAGAATTCAGATTTAGTGTGATAGGAATTAAGGTTAATTTTTGGATAATTTGATCGTGATTAGTAATTACGCGAAGAGAAAGTTTTGTTAGTGATAGTATTAATTAAAAAAATGAAGGAATTAAATATGTTAAGTTTGGGTACGAAGTGATTATGACCCAAAAACAAAAGAATTTGAATAAAAACAATTCCTCAATCTTCTTTGGATTAAGAGAGAAAAAAAAATCTATTTAATCCGAAGAAGACCTGAATTAAATTCAGGAAACACGTTGTAATGCAGTCTTTCATAAGTAGATTCAATTTTGTTGTTTCTGAGTTTTAATTGTGTTTACAATAATTACTCCGTTTCATATTAGAAATGAAAATGTCAATATATTTTAGAAAACTTTTAAATTTCGTCTCACATTTAAAATGTATTGAAAAGTAACTAATACAGTACGGCTGTTAATTTACACTGCTGGTAAATGCAGGCCATATTGTCGTTACATATGCGAAACACCCCTATGTGTCATATCGCAGATGCTCAAGTGTATTTTATTCCAAACGCTGTGCAGCCATAAACAGCATTAGTAATGTTGTCCACTGAGGGAAAGGTCTTTTTAGTGGTGCCTTATTTCTGCTCTGACTTTCTATGTTTCCGAACGCTATTGTTTTCTGTCAAACAATGAAAATGTGATTCTACGAAAGAGGGAGGCATGTATGTTGAGTAACTTCTGTTTGGACACAAAGTTCTAAAACACATCGTTATCATCTATATTCAAGGTAGGTTAACAATTACATTTCAATTCAGCTTATTAATGAAAATGTTTTTTAATTCCTCTGCTTTTATATTTTAACTCATATTGAAAATTCGGATGGTGAAATATCGAATGACGTATTCAGTGTAAAAAAGTCCTTTCAATTGATACTTACTTACTTATTGCTGTTGTGTGAGTTTAAAACTAATTAAAGTGATCCCTTTCGTTTTACTGAATTAACTGATTCGACTTCAATTACCAATGACCAATAAATAAATATTTATTTATTTTATATTAAGTTACTTATTGATTAAAAAATAAGCAATTGAAAGATCCTAATTATTGTTAATATCTTTAGAGAATTTATAGTATATAATTATTTCATATTTTTTTGACTTAGTAATAAAATCGGATACAGAAAAAACTGAAACAAAACACCAATAAAATAATAAACTTACGAAAACTCAGAAAGTTAACATTTTTCACCAGAAAAGCATCCTCTTGAATATTGAAGGTTTTAGAATATAAAAATTATATTATTCAAAGCCGGTAACTTCATAACAAGCAGATTAATAATCAGTCTTACATTATTTTTTCTCTGACAAAATGAATTTGTAATGTGTTTGCTTTTAACTTAGCTGTTATGTGAACATCAAATCATTTTATGATTAAACTTCATTTTAAACTAAACTAATCTTGAATGAAAATAAATACAGTATCCTTTAATAATCTTCTTTATTCTTCAACTTCTTCACGAAATCTCCTTTATAATATTTCGAAAACCTTATCGGTTTTCTTTCTCAAGTTAACAAAAAGAAAAAGAAAGAAACACACCACTTCTTCTTCCAAAAATATTTGGAATAAAAATTTAAACAATCATGAAAATTGAAGTCTAACATGTGCATCATAACAATCGTAGAACGTAGTACGTTCCGTGTGACATATGTTACACAATTCATTATTACAATAATAATATTACAATATCTACAATAGTGGTTTGTAATAATGAATTGTGTAACATATGTCCCACGGAACGTACTACGTTCTATGATTGTTGTGATGCAGATGGTTAAACTTCAATTTTAATGATTGTTTAAATTTTTATTCCGAAGTATTTTTGGAGGAAGAAATGGTGTGTTTCTTTCTTTTTCGTTTTTGTTAACTTGAGAAAGAAAACCGATAAAATTTTCGAAATATTGTAAATTTCGAAATATTATAAGTTGTTCATATTATCTCAGGGCTGGATTAATACGAGCAGTTGCTATTCCACCAGCTAATAGGAACATCTTTAAAGCTGGAAATACCTTGACGCATTAATTCACTTTTTTAAAAAAATGCTCAGCTTCTTATATTCTTCATAAAAAGACATCAAATAACCAAACCTTCATAGTCCAATATTTCGGTTTTTAAATGATCAAAAACTATGCTGGTTTACAGAATGATAACTTCTCAATAATTCTAGAGTAGGTGTCAAGAAGAAATGAGACAACTATTTTTGAAATTACTTTTAATTGTGAAGCAGAGAAAAAAAAAAACACTGTTAAATGAAAAACTTAAATCAAAGCGTAATTACAATTCTAAACTTCAGTTGAAAATGTTTTAAATAAATATAAGAAAAAACTTGTTTGAGTAGAAATGCAAATTAAAAACATGTTCATCCACGTCACAAATGTAACCCTTTATTAAAAAAAGAGGCACTTAAATTGCATTTTCTCATAAAAAGGTCTTCCGTGATACACAGTCCTCATGTGACCAGTCGTTGCAATTCTCACATCTTACTCTTTTTTTCTCCATTATAATCATTACTGTAATTTCCTGCGCAATTTGCAGTCATTTTTCTTTCTTGTACACAATAGGTCTCCTTTTTCTTTTCGTTGATGTGGCTGATATGCGATGCTTTACTTAATCTATGATTTCCTTGTAGGTCATAACCAAAGCGACTCCTCTTTTTTTCCTTCTGTTTGATATTGATTTTTTTTCTGAAGAACTGGTAACGGGGACAATTTTTTGATGATTTTCCTCGATATTGGATTGCCATCTTGTGCTTCATCGGCGAGGCTGATTGTTGATGCTCCTAGATGTTTCCCACGTGGATGTCATTTCACCAATACTTTTTCCTTTGATAGGCAACATAGGCTCATCTTTGTGTTGCTTCATCTCGTACTTATTCTACAATGTCTACATATTTAAGTTGCATCCTGAGTCTCGTAATTGAGTAAGTCTCGTAGACGAAATGCACCTGTTGCAAGCCCAGTTGTTGCTACTTTCTCCCAATCTTCTTTTAGCAGATCACCAAACTCAACTTTTGTGAACGGCCTAATAATTTTACGGCAACTGTAAACAAACAACCAAAAAAATTCACTGAAATTTCTATATACACACGCATTTATGTTATACTGATGTATATGGCGATTTAATACACCAATGCAATTAGTATTTTTTATGCTAATTATTCGCCAAAGTGGTGATAAACTTTTTGTATTTCCTCTACATATTATATGAGTAAGGCCTACGTACATTAATATATGTTGTCAATACATATATATTTATGCATTTTAAGCTGTACTGATCAGACGGATCCAAAAAATATAATTCTTAAACATAGAACATTAATTAGTACTATAGTGGGTTACAGCTATTAATGAATACCTATTTTTACGTTAAGTAATTTATTTTTAATGCAAATGTTCAGTATTGTCAAATTATCAAGAGCATTTTGAAGTATTTGACAGTTGATAACATAATTTCGTATTCTTCTTTCAATCCATCCTTTTCATATTACTATTTTAAACAAAAACTCCACACACTCCATATATACAATTTTAAACACTAAGATACGGAGTGTCTTTATTGATAAAATAAATGCTTTATTTTAAAGTTTTCACTTTCTCTTTCACAATTACACTAAGTTTTCAAATAACTATTGTGTCCTTTTGTTAGATTAAAAAATCATTTGTAATTTTAGCCCATGAAAATCCACTTGATCAACTATCAGACTACATTGTTAAAGTAAATTTCCGCTGACTTAACTTAGAATGGCGAATGTGACCAGAGTGACAGGGCTTTGTAGGACTCTGCCGGAGGCTACGAAGAAATGCTACCATTTGTTGGACACGAAAAAAACAATTCTCTCTTGTCGATATGCTATACAATATTTCAAACTGCTCATATTTCAACCTACTTCCCCTTACATGGCTATTTCTCTAGAAAAAAAATGCAGGAACTGTGATCGCTTTCTGTAGAAGCCTGAGACTCACAGTCACTTTTTAGAGATCAAACCTATTAACATTATATAAACAATTGCTGTTAGAAACATTAAAAAACTTTTGTAGACTAACTTTTTTATAACACACTAGTGATAATATGAACGTCCCGTCAACAATGACGGGATAACAATGTGACGGCTTTTAGTTGATATTTACGATCGTCATTTGTAATTTCTTCATTCATGTCGAGATATCCTCTAACGACTCTTCAGGTGATCGCTGGAAAAAAATGAACATTGAAATTTAAATTTTAATCTAGTAGGCTAAAATGAATGAGTTATTTTCTCTGGCTCTTCTCTCATTGCGCCACACACACACACACACACACACAAAGGGAGTGATAAGAAACAATAATTTGAATGTAGTCCCCGTGGTCTAGTGGATAAGATGTCTGACTTCGGATCAAAAGGTTGCAGATTCGTTTTCCGTCGCGAACATTTCATTAAAGTAATTTTTTCACAGGAAATTACAAATTGCGCCAGACAGAGAAATAAAAGATTTTAGTAATATAGATTCCATCTTTGATATATTTCCACTTTCCTCTTCTCTATTACGAGTTTTACTGTGGGCGTCTGTAGCTGAATGCCGTCCTTAAAGCAACCGGGACTTAACATATTTAAAGAAGGCAGCGCCCCCCTAGCGAGCTAAGCGAAAAATTTCACCTCTTCCAATACTATAAATAGTAAGCAGATAGGAAATAAAGTGATATTCGTATATAAGTGGATAATGTACAAAAAATGGAGACAGGTTGGGATGTAAAAGCTTTATTTTTGAAACAAATGATCCTTCCAGCTATTTTTTCAAATATAGAAGTTTATTTTGGTTTTTATTTATATCGTTGAACTCAAAACATGACTGAGGATGAATCGCAGTCATTTACACCGCCATGTTGCCAATTTGCATATTTGATCAAGCGCAATCTGACGTCTTATTTAAGTATATTTTGCTTATTAATTGAAAACACAGTGAATATCGATATACAAATGAAGAGAATAAACCTTTTAAACACTACATCTGAGTTGGCTAGAATCGAGAAATTCAATAAGGGTAGTGATGGGATGGGGAGTCCTGGTTCTCCCCTTCTCCACAACCCTATCACATCAAACCCTCTCAATTGTTCAAGAAAAATATTTGTGTAGTTCCCATTGTCGCCACCAGGTCCGTAAGTGGCGCTATTTCAGAGATTTCACCCCTTTTTCACACCTTTGGGGGTTAACGATTCCAAGGTAGCATATACTTTCCGCAGATTAGTAGAGAGTATCTATGCAAAATTTAGTTGCGATAAGTCAAACAGTGTAAAATTGTATAGACAACATACAAACATACAAACTTTGACTTTTATATATATGTATAGATGACTAGAGTTGTTTCTTGCTAGATTTCGCTATGATGCTATCATTATAATTTGTCCATTCAATGCGGTATTGTAAGTCATTGCGCTTGATGAAGACATTTGCTTCGAAAAATGGTAAATATTGTAGCTTAAAAATATTTTATTGAAAAATAAAGTTAAAAAAGGAACCCAAAAATGATCTAGAAAGAGAACGATTACTCATATGTTAAATAAAGGGGCGTAAAACAGGATCTCCGCTATCTTCAGTCACACAATTCCGAATTTATTTGAAAACCATCCTCTTTGCTGTATACCTGGAATTCAAGGAGCATCTAAGCAGTCTTTTATACGCCCTTTTTTCATCTGTGGAGATAATGCAAAATAAACTAGAAAACTGCAAGCGAACATTTATTTCTGGCAACGAGAGAGCTGCAAACTTGAAGATCGCGAATCTTGTTGTCTCATGCGGGACTCAAACATATCAACTTCCTCATTTTTCCCAGAGCTTCCCTACTTAAATCAGTACAACATCGATAAACCCATTAACATCCTATGATAAACAGCATGTGTGCCAGTTACTTAGCTTACACAATATCTGATGTACAATATGTGACGCTTTAATTAATTTGGTAATTTTAATAATAGTTAAGTTAAAACAACTAACCTGAATCTTTTATAGGATTAACATAAGAAATTTTTGGAGTAATCTTTTTGTTGATACTCTTCCAATGTTTATTGTTTCATTACCGAATTAGCCCATGTTTCTCTTAGAAATGGGAGAGTGATTCTTTTATTCAGATACTATTTTCTCAGAGTTTAGACAGAGAAGATTAATTTTGAATAATTTCAAAATCCCTTAAAAATTTGCCAA
>JAFIDM010001028.1:4652347-4686750 GCA_023159025.1 Thereuonema tuberculata
AGTATTAAATAAGCTAAATTCATATGGGAATACAGTATTAACATAAATTTTTAATCGATGAAATATTAAAAATCATTTAAAGGTTTTACAGAAAAAATTTACAAAATTTATTTTATCAGTGATTTCTGAATTTAATGCAATTATAAATTGGGACAAATAAATCAAATAACAAACTGGTATAACGCTATAACAGAAGGTGTAATGCTAATAATATATTAAAACGGATTGACATCTATGGTCCTTTCCTAGGTTGGACAAGATCTGTAAAAAATGACAAACTTTATCAGACTTGATGATGGTTGATTTAAACTGACTGAAAACTGTCCAATTAAACAAAGCGAGGGAGGTCATTATAACGTCGTCTTAGCATTTTCCAAAAAATTCGAAGATTCTTTAGAAATTCCTACGACTTTGTAAAAGCTAATTAAGCACGATAATACAACCTGTACATAATACTATCCAAAATATTGTTGACTACAGGAACCCATAAAAACTTTTGAAGTACATTTTTAAGCCATAATCCGTATTCTGAGCTCTTGTAGCTTAAGTAATGATATGAGTTATTTTGAATAATTATAATTAATCGGGATTTTTCATCCTTTATGTTGAAAAACATTTATTAAGGGATATAAATTTTGACCAATTGTTAAGCAATTGTCTGCCCAATCAGAAATACCTTTCTTTTTGTTTATTTACCTGGATGCGTTCTTTTAACCTTTCCTTAAATGTTCGTCCAATGTTTCAAAAATCTCTACATTACAGTGCATTGTATTCACTAACACTCTGCAATTAAATTTTTGAATTTTTGAATATATGTTATCTCCATTTTTATCTAAGATCTAAATTTACGGTTGCATATTTTCAGTCCATTATCAGATCACTTTATTCCTGATTATATCCTAAAAGTTTTCTTAAAAATTTTACTTTCTTCTTGTTCACATAATTTCTTCTTCGTTTTTTATTCAAATACTCAGTTAAAAGAAAGGATTCCTAATGTGTAGCGCGATATCAGGCACTCAATTCAATTTTTACTGTATGCGAACAAAAATGAAAAGTAGAAACTTCTTCAATATTTTCGAATAATTTTGGATACTATCGTTACTCGGATGATTTTGTTTAATCAGTTCGTCAGGATCTATTCGGAAAACTGGAAAAATACTTTCAGTATCCAATTAACCAATTTGTAAAATTTGCCAAGAAAACAGAAGAAACTGTATGCTACCATTGTTAGACTTACTATTACAAATCAAGATAATAAGTTAATAGGAAAAAGCAAATAATAGTAACCACATATTAAGTTTTAATTCGGTACGTAAGGAAAATATTACAAAAGCTATCATACAAAATAATGTTCAAAGATTAAGATTGCTCGAAGAAAAAAAAATTGAAAAAAATCAAATTTATGTTAATAATAAATGAATATCCATTACATTTTATTAATCGTAGTCTGAGTATTTGATCTGATTTGAATATATCTATCTATTTATCTATAAACATATATATATATACTTGTATATATGAGGAGATGACACCTGCAGGTCCTATCCGGTGCTCTGTTATAAGTGCACGTTACTGTGAACTCTTGACACGGTATGTGGTACCAGCCTTGCAAGAACGCGGGTGTTTACAGACAACAGTCTTCATGCTATATGGTGCAGTACCGCATATTGGTCGACCAGTAAAGGAACTTCTTCGTGCTCGCTTTCCAGAGGGGTGGTCTGCCCATTCACCAGACCTTAATCCATGTGACTTGTGGCTGTGGGGAAGCCTGAAAGATCGTGTTTATGAGGGACGCGTACGGATCTTGCCTGAACTGAAAGCCAATATCATACGTCATGTTGCAGCCGTTTCATGAGAGACACTTCGTGCTACTGTTGAGCACGCTGTCCTGCGCTTCCAGCATGTCGTCGACGCAGACGGTGGGCTTATTGAACATTCACTCTAAAAGCATCTGTTTATAAATCTTGCAGTGCCACTTTTTTCACCTTATACAATTATCAATTTTAAATTAAGAGAGGGATTATTATTCAGGTTATTAATTAAAATATATAGCATTGTATTGTTATGCTTCATATAAGTAAATATACCTACGATAAAGAATAGATTTAGGGCATTTAGAAAAAGAAAGAAACTCAATACCTGTCATCTTCTGTGCATCGCAGAAGCATAAACTAGAACATTGAAGATCTACATGAACATTTGCTGCCACAGACAACAGTGCAACAGGAAATAAATTCGTGACATGCAAAGTTAGCCATGGAACAACTAGTACAAAACAGCTGATAAAATACATCTTCCAGTTGCCACCCTGTGACTTCCGTTTTGGAATGTGTTGGTTTGGTCCCAAAGACAGGCCCCAGATAAAAGCTCTCTGAAATGCTGCCCGCCTTAGATGTTGATGAATGGCTTCTTTTGTGGGAAATGTAGATTCCAGTGGTCTGTGCTTTTTAGTGAAAAGGTGCAGTCTTACCTCATGCTGGTCTTATCAGAAGGAAGATTCCAAATCTTTCAATGGCTTTCAATACTTTTGGAGCTACTTCACGTTTACAATAGATTTGAAGTAAAGCTTCTGTCAATTCACAAAAAAAGAAAAAGAAAAAGGAATTAGTATCACGCCCTGTAAGGGAGTGAAACAGTGGAAGACAAGCGACTTTTTAATTCCAATACTTTTTGCTATTTCGTGTGCAGATAGATTAGAAACGTTTTTACCTGTACCAAACAGTTCAGTGACGTTTATTTGATGAAATACTGCTATTTCTTGTAGCAGAACATCGGTATCGACAGTTCGTATCCTCATCGCCTTATATCCCTGAAGATCATTTGTTATAGAGCGTAATATGAACATCTGCATCCTTATATTAACATGGAGAAAAGTGTGACCGATTACGACTCTCGGATATAGAAAGGACACATCTTCCAGTGGTAGCAAACAGTTCCTTTTGACTCTTTGATTTGATTATGTACTGAGAAACCTGAATAGCTCTTGTTATTCTCATCTACTCTTAGAATAACTGCCACTGGCGAGGAAGTAGGGCTGAGGAATGACTCGATATCTGGTTCTTTTATTATATGCCTGACAGCTTTGTGCCATGATACTGTTGGACTGATACATTTCCCAAATTTCAACTAGTTCCATAATAGCAAGTTGCTTGCCAAAATATGGGTGGAATGTATTATTGAAGTATTCCTCGAATGTTTTTGAAGTGTCAGGTTTAAGCATTTGCACTACAGCAAAACCATCAAATATTGCTGCATTGAAAGAAGGAGTTTGTGATACAGGTTCAACCAATTCTTTTAAACAAGGAATCAAGTCAGATTTTGTGCAATGGCTCCTACGACCATTATCTGATAACGCTGGCGGGTATGGATGGTTCTTATAGCTGAAATATGCGTTCAGACCACCATATCTACTTTAACATGCAAATTACTTATGGCTTTCAGTTTTCCGAAAGTTTTTGATACTTTAGGATGTTTGTAATTGAACAACGCAAGACTGATCTTACAAATCATATGAAACACTGTTTTTTTTCTAATCATTCAATTTATCACCTTTAAAGCTTTGGTAGTTCCCTGCTTTCCTTTAGTTGTAATGTTATTAAGAGTGTTATCGATGAACTGAGTAGCTGCCAGTGTCTTAGATATGAGGGAAACAAGCTCTTTCGATTCAGCACTAAAACGGTTACCAAACTCCTGAATTACTTTTACACCGTTGTTATTTACATTCATTTGAAATCTGTTTGAAGCAACGGTGGAACCACCAAACCTATTACGTTTCTTATACTCAAATTCATGGATTATTCGTGCAAGCTCTGGTTCCATTAGCATTCTGCGCCTCAAGACGTTTGGATTCTCTGTTAGTACAGCAGTAGATCCATGGAACTTTTTACAATTATTTTATTCTGTTCATGTACCTGATCAATGGCCATTGAAGAGCAACTTCTATAAAGGCTTTAGCAACTTGCGAGTTTGTTTCATAAAGTTTCATATCACGAATATGAAGTTATATCCATCTAGCTTAGTTGATGCTATCAAGGGAGAAGAAACATGTTGTGAACTCTTCAAGAGTCTTAATACCAGGTGATAAAGAAATAACAGGAGGTGTTCGGAGCCCTATAGCATGTTATGTACTGAACGAAATAGAACAAAATTCGGCCACCATATACATTAAAGTATGCGGTTTCGATTTGTCAAGGAAAAAAAAGTTAGTATCAATCAACGCCGATAGGGGAAACTCTGGAGCTGCGGTCGAAAAATTAAGCATGAAATTTGCATATACGGGTACTTTGTGACACGATATCGAGAATAAAAGGAGGGGTTTGCGGGAATTCTAGTCATTCTGCAAGAAGTCGCCAGTCGATGGCGTTGTCACTACGTGATCGTACCTTATTAGTCAAGCTGTTTTATCAGCGGGATGAAAATGCCAATGCTGCTCTTCGTGAATATCGGCGGTTAAAACAGTTACGTAGAGGACCGATGATCATAACTAACTTACGAAGAATGGTTGAAAAATTTGAAAGAACAGGAACTCTTGGTGTGCAACCAGGCCGAGGACGTAAACGCATCAAGCAGGAACAAATTGAAGAAGTTGCAACTGCCGTTCAGGATCAGGCGATAGCTAATAAGCAGGGTACCAGCAATGCACGTTTAATATCACGACAAACAGATATCCCGTTGTCGACGGTACAGAAGATATTGCGTAAGATCCTGAAATTTATCCGTATAAGATAATATCGATAACACCCATTCAAGAATTGCTCCCAGGGGACAGAAATACACGATTAGAGTTTGCTTTGAGATTTTTGGCTCGATATGAAGTGGATGACGAGTGACCGAGGCGGATATTATGGAGCGATGAAGCTCATTTCCATGTGCACGGTGATATCAACACACACAACTGCCGTATTTGGGCTGATACAGATCCACACGCTGGTCAAGAGATCCCCTTACATTCGCTGAAAGTCACAGTTTGGTGTAGGTTCACTGCTTCTTTTATCATCGGCCCGTACTTTTATGAAGAAGTTGGTAGGTATGCCGCTAAGCTCGAGAACTTTGTGATACCTCAACTGCAGCAAAGAAATTGTATCGATTCCACCATTTTCATGCAAGATGGTGCGCCACCGCACATCGGACGTTGGGTGAAGGATATCCTGCGTCAACATTTCACAGACGCTAGAGTAATTAGTCGCGCATTTCCCATGAATCGGCCTCCGAGGTCCCGTGATCTGAATCCTTGCGATTTCTGGTTGTGGGGCTACCTGAAAATCATTGTGTATCAAGGACATGTTCCTCATATTCCTACCTTAAAGGATCAAATAAAGTTACATGTCAGACGAATAAATGCGGATATGCTACAAGCCACCGTCGAAAACCTCGTGTACCGTATGCAATTAGTGGAACATCAGGCTGATGGTCACCTTAAGCCAAATTTGTAGGTTGCTATAATAAACGTTTTTCATTGGTATATGGTGTGTTGTTATTTACTGCTTTCCATTGGCAGTTATGTATTCTTTTTTACACATTATGCGCTTGCAGCGCCAGAATTTTCCCTATCGGCGATGTTTGATACTAATATTTTTTTCTTGACAAATCGAAACCGCATACTTTAATGTGTATGGTGGCCAAATTTTGTTCTATTTCGTCCAGTACATAACACGCTACAGGGCTCCGAACACCTCCTGTTATTTCTTGATCACCCGGTATATAAGGAAAAGTTGATTGTTCTTATTGACCGTAAGAATACAAGTAACAATATAAAAACATGTTCTGTGGATAACATTCTTTCCTTTATTTTTTTCTATAACTTTGATGTAATTACCGGTTTAGGAGATAATGGCAAAAAACTTTTTGGGCGCCATTTTTTCCAGATGGCGATATAAAACAATTTTTTCAGTTGTTCAGATTGGCACTATATGCTATTTTATTCATCACAAAAAACTAAAGCAATATGCCAAATTTCATGTTAATATCAAAAGGTGAACGGTTATTTTTCTTAGTAACTTCACTAGTACAAGATACAGAATTCATTTACTCTTAAGGTTTTGACCAGAATGGAAGTGGGTGATGCCTATCCATAGGATATTCTGTGAAAGGATGATTCGCAATTTTTATCTCGGTTGGATTATCAATACTTAAAATTGCCGATCCGGGTTTGAAAAGCACCATATATTATTCAACAAATTATTTTGCACTAGCAGAAACTCACAGCCTGGTATAATGTTACTTCAAATTTCCTACTAGGGGGTGGTGGGGGCGGAACTGTTTTTCGAGGAATTGCACCCATCAGGAGCAGCCACCTCCAACGTTACAGCACAAAAGATATCATCAAATGCTGTTCAGTTTCGTTACTTCTCAGCTTTAGCTAAGAGGATCCTTTGAGGCAACAATTTTAACAGCAGTTGTTACAACATCACTTTACTGAGTAATTAATCGCTTCTTTTACTTTGTATGGCCTCCACGCTCGCCTGTCTGACACCGGATGATTTTTGGCTATGGGGTTTCCTCAAGGTAATGTCTGTGAGGAACCCTAACCTATGCTTAAAGGACAACATGCACATCATGTGCGGAACATTTCCCCTGAGATGTTGCATTCGAGTTCACTTGAATCACACAGAAATCAACTTCATCAGCGACTCTAATATGGTTTGGGCGCAGTATTTCTTCTAGTATCTTAATTCAGTCTCTGTCTCAGCTTTGAAAAGAACAAACATAATAATTTGAAATTTCATCTTAGAATTTATCATAGTTATTCATTTATTGATACTTTTTTATGACTACTGTGCAGATCTATATTTCATCCTATTGTCAAATGTTAGAACTAAATTTTTTTTCCACGGAATCCCTCTCCACTCGAATAAACTGTTTTCTAATTCTTGTTGCATTCCGCTTATTAAATAGAACCCCACAGAGTTCTGAGTTGGGATACGCTAGTTATGGCCACCTGCTATTATAATCTGTGTGAAGCAAAATGCTGAAAAACGTTACTTTTCTTTTTGAACAAGGAAGTGACTCAGATAAAAGAAAGCCCATAAGAAGACAGAAACAAAAAAAGATTTAGTGAAGGTTCCAAGATGGACAGGAAAGACCTGAAAAATCATCCAAAATAAGAGATATACAGTATTTTGTAGAAGTTTTGTAACCAATATTTATTATACCAATGATTGTATCACAGCTGAGCGGTTTATCTAAATTTAAAATAATAAACATCAAGTTAATATGATACCTCACACAGAAAAGTATTAGAGGCCCAATTATTTTTTTTTAGAGTTCACTAACTGTGGAAGAAACTGCGAAGGTCATCTTTATGCTCTGTATTGATGAAACCTGGAAATTTGGGTTGCCAGATATCTGGATAAATTCTAACAGTGGTAAAAGTAAGAAAAATCCCATCGTTATGCAGATCTTTCATAGTTTATGTCCGTACTATGGAAAGATAAGATTGATCAATAGCACATTGTTATTAATCTTGAGAAGATGAATACAATTATAAATGCACAACCTGGTTTTAGGAAATAGAAAAGTAGATCTGATAAAATTTGTAAGCTTACACAAATGATGGTAAGCGTGCATCAAAAGTTTTCAAAGGATACAATTACGCTACAGTATTCTTTGTAGAAATAATTAAACAAGAATTTAATATAACACAATTCTTTTACAGTATTTCTCAAATGGATTCAAGAATTCGTTTCCAAAAGATGCATAAAAATGAAAACGAATGACTGTAGCTTCAACAGAATAAAGATTTCCCAAGGGAAAGATAGTTTCTTTTAGCTTTAGTTGTAACTTAATCAACACTAACCTCATTTACATAGGAAGCTGCTATTACTTTCACGCTACGCAGACGACATTGATAACAAATAGTAATAAATAGTAATAGCCAATTTTTTTTGAAATGAATGAAAAAGTGTTGTCACTGATATTACACTAATTCAATAAATACAAATGATGTTAAAAAAATATATAGATCTTTACAGTGGAAAAACAAAGCCAAAAATATATTTGATAAAATATTTTTTACAAAACTACAAAAACATTTGGAAATACCAGGACCACGGGCTCTCATTGAATGAATTTGTTACAAGTACACTGAATAAAAAGCAAACAATTTTAATATTTTCAAAAGACTAACAAAAACATCTGGGCGCCAAGCAAATAAAAGGTTTAGGGTTATTATCTATTAGACTTACTTCGGAATAGACTGTAAAATTTGATACCACAAAAAAAACCTAATAGAAGTGTTAAAATTCACTCAATACTGAGGACTACTTTTTTTCAACCTTCATTGGTGCATAAAATAAAGACAAGTATGAATCACAAAATCGTTTTTTTACTAGGATTCAAGTACAATCTAAGTTACTTTGCAACATAGTCACCGTGAAGATTGAGACATTTGCCATACCGGTGGACGAGTTTTCAAATACCCTCTTCATAGAAGGTTGCCGCCAGCGTATTGAGATAGGTCTGCACGGCTTCTTGAACCTCTTCCTTGGTGTGGAAGCGAAGTCCTCCCAGAGCTTTCTTCAGCTGTCGAAAAAAGTGAAAGTCACTCGGCGCTAGGTCTGAGCTGAACGCCTGGTAATCGAACACTTCCCAATGAAATTGAGCAAGCAGCTATTGGATTACCGCAGCAGTGTGTGGGTCATCAATGAAAACAATTCCAGACGATAGCATGCCTGACATGTTTGCAGTTATCGTAGCCCCGGCTCCATAAAGTCTATGAGCAACACATCTTTCTGATCGCAGAAAATGGTAGCCATGGTCTTCGTGTTTTGAACGTTTGTTTGAACTTTTTGGGTTTGTTCGGGGAGTTTGTTTGGATTGTTCTTTGGATTCTAGATTGTCATAAAGAACCCACGTTTCATCCCTTGTCACGATTGATTTCAAAGACCCTCCCCTCATCAGCGTAACGTGTGAGAAAGGTTAAGGCTGCTGCTTTGTGGACCCCAGACAGCTGTTTGGGAACCCAATGTGCACAAAGTTTTCGGTAGCCTAGGTGTTCCGTTACGATCGTGTACAAAGCTGACCTTGAAATGTCCGGAAAATCCACAAAAAATTCACTAATGGTAAACTTCCGTCTCTCGCAAACCACTTGATCAACAAGGTCTTCACTAGCGACGGACTTGCGTCCTTGTCCATCTTCATCATGAACATCAGTTCGGCCTTTAAATTTCCTACATCATTCACGCACATCACCAGCACTCAAAAAGTTTGCACCATAAACGTGGCTCATTCTGCGATGAATTTCTGCTGCTCTATTCCTTCTGCTTGTAGAAATCGAATGACGCTGTGCAACTCTCACTTCGCGGCAAAATCAATGATGCCGGCTATGTTTACGTGCTCAACACTATGGAACTCGGCAATGACAGATGTTGCAATGGGGTAGCGGATCTGCGCGCTGTGTTACTGCGCAGATCCGCCCCCTTCCGCTTTTTGCTGTCTAAGCAGCGCGATCGGAGATTGAAAAAAAATATTCCTCCTACATGAAATTGTCAAATAGTTTAGAAACCATACAGTGACGCCCAGTTCTTCGAGAGAACTGAACTAACTGATTCTTGGAAACTCTAAAATTCTCCCAAACAACATAAGTCACCTGAATTTCACTTCCTTTGCAATCAGAAAAGCCAACCTCGAACTAGTAGAACGGATTACGTTTTATCAATTTTAAAGAGTAATATGTTTCTGAGCTGTGTCTTATTAAATTAGGAAGCAGATTGGAGAATGCTGGGTTTGCAGTGAAGGACCTGCCCTTGGCAGAGAACTATGAATGAACTATAACAAGGCAGCTTATTGTATTCTAGCATCAGCAGTATTAACAAAATGGGTTGTTCTCTTTCACTGTAAGGTCTGCTGATTAATCATCAAACGAACAAAAATGGGAAGATTTCCCCTAAAATTGCTAAAGCTAGTTAGAGGCTACGATCATCCGTAGACTCAACTTTGTGTTATGTAAAGAAACCGCCAAGGAACTTATCTTTCTACATTTCATGAAGTAACAAATGAAGGATTTGATTCTTTTGTAAGGAGAGCGGTATTGTAATTTGTACAAAAAGCAAAAAGGCAGAAATCCTACATATGAATGCACATAAAATGTAGATAACACTTAATTTTCATACGCACCTCCTGAAATTTACTTGTATAGAATACCGTTAGTATTATTTATGCTATTTACACTATAATTTAAGCAATATCTCAATGTATCCATTGACTTGTGTGTTTACAATACATTACACAGTGTTATCTCCTTTAACGGACACTCCGAATAGCGGACACCTCTAATTAGCGGACATTATTGCGAGTCCCAGTCCCTTAAAATAGGACATTCCATGTTATCCACTCCGAATAGCGGACACTCCAAATAACGGACAGTTATTTTAACTGAACAAAAAAAACTAAAAAATTTTTTTCAATTAATATTTTGACAAACACATCTTGGTTGTATTGACATTGGTGTCCCATACATTGATACATTGTATCGTTATCCCTGATTCAATTCAGGGCATCTGAGGCCCTATTTTTCACTGCAGTTGCTTTGTGAATGTCAATTCTTCGTAAAGCTATCCCATAAACGTGTTGATTAAATTTAGTGCGAATTAAAATGGCGTCAAAAAGGATGAGATTGGCACTAAAAGAAAAAATTGATGTTCTTGAAGTTGCTGAAAAAGAAAAGCTGAGTGCGTGTTGTCTTGCTGAACGTTTTAAAGTTGGAAAAACTCAGATAAGTGAACTTTTAAAGGACAAAGATGAGATTAGAAAATGTGGATGGTGAATTCAAACGAAAATTCGAAGAATTTGAAGTTTCGTAAAACTGTAACAAGCAAAATCGACGAAGTGGTGATAAAATGGTTTCGCTCAGCTCGTGCAAAGAAGCGGTGTTTTGCTTCAAGAAAAAGCCTGGAACACGGACCTTCGACTACGAAGCTTGCACTTCGGTGCGAACCATACCCACCACCACTACCACATATACTGTAGTTAATTTTGTCATTATTTTAAGTAAGACAAACTGATTAGCACTCATTTAAAAAGGAATATAGTAAATAGTTTGCAATTGTTCATATTCTCTCATAGCGCAATGATAATTATAGAAATTTAATTAAGATTGTACAGATTTAATTTTTCATTAAATGACATGCTATAAGCTAAAAAATGAAAAAATGATAGTCCTCCCCAATAGCGGACACCTCCCAATAACGGACGAAACGTCCGGTCCCGTGACTGTCCGTTATTCGGAGGTAACACTGTAGTAAGAGAATGCTCAAATAGACATAACAATTAATCCCCAACAGATACTCAGAAGTATTAAACTAAACTGATTCATTACAAAATAAAATAAAGTTGTTATGTAATACACATTCTGTATAAAACTCATGATTGAGGTATAATATAGATAGCTTCTACATAGTTTTCGTAGTGCAGAGTTGATGGAGTTCTACTGCCTCCCCCCCCCCCCATTACAGCAAAGTTACAGCACACTTAATCTCAGTGAGATCGTTGATATTGGCGGCTACTATTCATTGCTCTTCAGGGCGAATATTAGACTAAATCTAAAGCTTGCGGATTGAGTACTTCTTCAGAAGAGAGCAATCTTAAAAATTAGAAACCTAAGCAGTATCAACAATTGTTGAGCCACTAGTGATCGATAATATGGAACTCTATAATAAGAATGAGGACTTAAAGAACGAAATGGGCTGAATTCCGCAATTATGTGCCATGTCACTCTTCTCTCATGAAGGACATTACATTAAAAAGAGATGTGATTTATTTAGGAGTGAAATTAAATGACAAGGATGCGATGAGGAAATATAGACAAGAACAGCTACTGGTAAAACTGCAATTGCCACATTAACAAAGATATGGAAAGATCAAAGTATTAAGAAAGACACAAAAAATACGCATAATGAACTCACTGCTGTTTCCAATTGTAGTATATGAATGTGAAACATGGACTATGAAACAACTGCAATGAAAAAAAGGATAGATGCTTTCGAAATGTATGGCTATAGAAGACTTTTGCGAGTATCCTGGACAGAACACAGAACAAACCAATCGATACTATCACAACTTAAAATTAAAAAGGAATCTAGATTGATAAAAAGAATACAATGTAACAGTCTTTGGTTATTTGGACATACTATACGGTGGAAAGGATTAGAACGAATTATTCGTAAAGGAATAATCTGTGGGAAGCGTCCAAGAGGAAGACCGCCGGCAAGATTTATCGACCAGATGAAGATACTCACCGGCCTTACAATGATCCAATCAATCCATGCGTCACAAGATCGTGATGTATGGAGAGACGTCGTCAATAGAGTCTGACAGGTCCTGAGTCACAACGTTCGGACACGAACTACTGATTAGATAGATAGTCATTCCTTTAACACTGAGTTTTTATTTTATTGTCTATATAAAGTATAAAACAAAATATTTTTATTTCAACTAACTTAGGTAGTTTATTGTATAAGGACCGCTGCTAGTCAAGTGATAATGCGCTTCACTCTGGACTGGAGGCGCAGGTCGGGAATTTTTCCACTTTTAATTCTTCTGCAGACGGATCCTAGGCTCTACCCAGCCCTCTGAAGAATGGGTACCGTGTTAAAGGCTGGTGGGCATCAAATTGACCACCCGACCTCAACTTGTCCCATTCATCAGAAACACCGGTAGCCTTATTTGCCGCAACCAGTAGGACCTTAAAGAACCTGTAGTGGAAGAATTAACTGTGCATGCACATGTTTAGTGTTGTAATCTAGTACTCAAAATGATTCGTAAATGATTAAAAGGGTCATATACCAAAATTTTCCATTTTTTATTGAAATTTGTAAATTAATAAAATTAATTTAGTGAAGTTGCTCTAATAATGAAATAAAATCAATTACAATTTTGAACAAGCAATGTCTTAAAAATATTACTTACACTCCACTACGTAGTTGGTGTATCAGTTGTTTTTCCTTGCCATTGGAATTTATTATTTGTAGAGCTTTTATAGCCTGTGTTAGGATTGTAGCCAGGATTGTTGAACATATTACTTCCTTGAGGATTGTAACTTGTTGGGCCATAATTATGTGGTTGACTTGAAAACTGACCCCCAGGTTGGTAGTTTGGTGGCTGATACGCTTGTGCTGGTGGAGCGAATTGAGGACTGGATTGTCCTGGAGTCTGGAATGGGGGATTTGACTGCCCTGGACTCATGAATGGCGGATTCGATTGCCCTGGAGTCTGGAAAGCTGGACTGGGATGTCCTGGAGTCTGAAAAGGCGAGTTTGGCTGTCCTGGAGCGTGAAAAGGTGGATTTAACTGCCCTGGAGTGTGGAAAGGTGGGTTCTGTTGCCCTGTTTGCAATGGGGGATTTGGATTATAGGCGTTAGGCATTTGATCGTTTTTAAAGTGTGGCTGCTCGTTGGCATAGCTGGACTGTCCCGGCGCTTCGTAAGACTGAGGAGGAAGTTTTGAGCTCTTGTCCTTTTCTCTAACTAACCACTCTTCTAGTGTTATCTGTACTAGCTGACCTAGTGAATTAAATTCATAAGTACCATAACCATTTTCTTTAAGCATTAGAAGATACTCCTCATTGGTCTTTGTATCGGGCTTTCGTGGTATTTCAGTTTTAGATTCAGGTGCAAGAACTCCATAATATTTCCTAAGCTTTGATAGTTCTGAATGGGTCCACTGTAGACCAAGAGGATGATGAGGAACAATCATATACTGATTGTAATCGTTAAGAACTCTGAAGCCCATGGATATATTCCAGTAATCGCCGGGAGTCAGTAGAGTCCTACCAAACGAACGCGCAACATGACTCATTTCAGTTAAAGACCAACGAGTTGCATCTGGTTTATTAGGTATTTTAATGATACGTCCATCAGAACTTATGAATACTGTATAATCTGAATAGGGATCTCCTGGTTTCAGTAAGGTTTGCGCATAATATTTTACAATGATTTCCATTTCATCCATGTTCCACGAATGGTGCATTGGATGACGTGGAACACGAATGATATCTTTCGTTCTGCTGTTGAAGGTTATTTCTCCGTCCTGGAAATTTTCACCAGGTCTAAGATATATTTTGCCATATCTGTTAATGATTCTTGTTAAATATTTATTAGGCCACAGACGACCATCAGGATGTTCTGGAATCAGAACAATGTTGTGGGTAACCAAATCTACAATAACATCCGTGGAGTTCCACTTCCCAGTGGGTGTCATCACCACGATGCCATATTTGCGATGTACGATCTCCAATTCCCTTTCACTCCAACCACCTTCTTTCCTTGGGGGTATTTTAACAACATTGTCAAAAACGTCCAACACGTACATGGGATGTCCGTAGAGATCCACCCATCCATCGATTTCTTCCTCTACAAGATACAAAAAAAAAAGAATTTTCTTTGCAATAAATTTTTTGGGAATAGTTTTGAAAATTTGGGAGTCTTCGAAAAATTAGATAAATTAATTTAAGCCGTCTATGATTTTTAATAAAATAATTAATACATACCCTAATATAATAAAATAATATTTATTAGTAATTTCTAAATGATGATTCGGAAATTTCTATTTTGATTCAAAATTAAAGTTTAAAGAAAGTTGTAAACTGCGCATTTCCTATTGAATAGCAATTTCTTTAATTGTACTGTCAGAACTTTAGACGTCGACGCAGGATATCAACAGTAACAGTAACAGTTGTATGGATAGTGACTACACAGTTTGCAGATGATGACCTATTTCATAAAGATTGAAACGTCGTCCTTCTTTTCCTTTATTTTTATTTTATATCTGTTTTTTCTGAATGTATGACATCTCTTGGAGTGCAACTTACCTTCCTTCAATTGTTCATCCATGTCTGACCGACCTTCCTGGGGCTCGAAAGTGGTAAATAAATCTGAAGAAGCAAAGAGAAATTTCATTATTGAAAATAATTTAACATGCACACAGTTTGTGTAACAAAAATGTGCAGCTCTTTTTTTGTTAGAATTTCATTATGTTTATAAATTATTTTATCGGAAAGGAGGACATCTCTTATTGCTAAATCTTCAAAGTTATTACTATAATTGAATAATGAAAATATTTTTTATTATGTAGTAGAATAAGAAATCACCAACACATCAAAATTTGCTAAAAAAGTTTTTATAATAAAAATGTTTTAAAAATACATTACGGAAAAAACAAGGTCGAGAGCTTTCGGAATCTTTGTGATTCCCTTGTCAATCTAGATTGATGTATTTTTATGTATTTATGTATTTATATATTTATTTATGTATTTTAATGTATTTTTAAAACATTTTTATTATAAAAACTTTTTTAACAAATTTTGGTGTGTTTAGTGATTTCTTATTCTAGTAAATGCAAATTTTTAACAAACAAATTTTATCTAATTTTATTATGTAGATGAATACTAAGCATTTCTATATAAAAAAAATTCTTTATATTCTAATGTATTGTATGCCTTGTTAAGGAATCTTGACTGAAGCATTCTGGGACAATTTCTCAATTAACCAAAGGTTTGTTCATCATATTATGCAATAATATTATTAATCAGGCAGAAAAGTTATTTTCTCAATTGAGCTCCATAAATAGCAAAATTCAATTTACAATAGAACACCAAAGCATTGAAGGTAATTTACCGTTTCTTGATATCTATGATTGAGGTAAATCATTTCTCAACACAACCGTTTAGGAAGCCTACGGCATCACAAAAAAATTATCTTTCACTTCATCTACAAGTATGCATTCAAAATCTAATCTTATACGAATGAAGATAAATCATGCCTTTATGACGTGTTCTACAGAATTCAATTTCTACAAGATTATCATGCTTTTTTATCTTAATAATTATCCAAGAAATTTATAAATGAAGAAGTCAGACAACGTATTGATAACAACCCTTAAGACAAGTATCCCAATGATATAATCTATGCAAAATTTCCTTATTATTCCAACTTAGTCAATTCATAAAAAAACAGTTTAAAGCAGCCGACATCCACGTATTTTCACATTAAATAAAAAGTGGCTAAAGTAATAGTTTGTTATACTTCCCTGTATAAGAAAGAAAATAATGAAGTCGATAAACAACAAGACTGTCGATCTTATCAATTGCCTGGAAAGAAACACTGTTACTAAATAAGAAATACCGGCAAAACAATCAAGGAAAGGCATTCTAAGTATAAAAGTGCTGTAAAAACAGGATCAATCAACTCCTCCTTTATTGCTAAGCACATTTATGATACTGGTCTTGAGGCGAATTCCCTGCAACCAATTGTATTGGGTTATGAAAACAATAAATACAAAATAGAAACCATGGAAGCGTATATTTCCGTACTGGAGCCGTATAATACAGCTCTCCCCAACATTAAAATTCAACAATAATTCAATGCTCATCCAAATCAGAAAAAATTAAAAGAAAAAAAATAATAAAAAAATCGTAACAGTTACGTAAATATTTTCCTAAATATATTTATTAATTTTGTTTATTTTGAGATAATTTTAAGTACAAATCAATTTTGGGATCATGCACAATAGTAAGGAGAGGCTAATCTTCAATAATCGCCATTTTAATATAAGAATCCGTCCATAACTGCCATCTAATATTGGAAATAATGACATTAGCAAAATCCACATCTTCGACTAACTTGCATTCAGGGAAATAAAAAACAGTTTCTTCCATCGGACACAAGAGGGCCACATTTACCGTACATTTACCAGAGGTACACATACTCCATCCAAGCCTCCAATCTTATCTTTCAAACTCGCACTCTTATATCTTACTTTAATGTAAACAACATCTTTATTATTGGTTAATAGGTACAGCCCATATTTTCTGAATAATACATACACTGGTGGAAAATGAAAAATGAACACCCTTAACGAAGTGAATGGAAGCACTGTATCGTACTGTTAATTGCGTATCATACTGTTAGAGGACAGTAAATACGATGATCAAAACCGCAGCGATGTGAAAGAATTAGGAAGCGAATACTTGCAATGGACAACCCAAGCCCATGCAGCAGTTGATAACCTGCCGCAAGAGTGGTCAGCTGTTTCCAGCTGTTTCCAGCACCGTATTGTGTGCCAAAGTAGTGGTGAACATTGTAGACATGCCAGGATGGCATGGGCGAGCACAGTTTGTGCAGTTAAGGGAGTTTGAGCGAGATCGTATTGTGGATCTGCAGGAGGCCGAAGAACACGTTGGATTGAAGCGTCAGCTGTGCATCAGTGTTGGCGCCAGTGGTCCTGAGATGCTTGTCAGCCTGGTTCAAGACGGCAGCGGCACACGGATGCACGCCAGAACCGCCGCATACTATGAGCGGCCATCATGGTCGCACGGCGACCGCAGCACAGATCATGTATGAATAACATTTCATACTTCAGGATGTTCATTTTTTCATTTTCCCCCAGTGTATAATTAAACTGCGTAATTTTCGATTGCCAACGGAGCCCTTTCAAGCATTCCGAAAGTTCTCGGCCATTTTAGTATATCTTTAATGATTTTATTTAATTTATTTTATTCAATGATTTTAAAGAACTTTCTTGTGTGTTTGTCTGACTTAATTTTAATCTTATAATTAATTACAAATACATGGATCCCATTGATCCATGTATTTTTAAATTTTGTATTAGGGTGTTATGAAAGTCATTTCTTTCCTGTTCTAACTTTACTGCTTTTTACTGCTTTTTTACTGCTTTTATTTTAATTCAAGCTTCTATCGCCTTAAAATGACTTTGCTTTCAGTACATCATCTCAGCCATGAATGGTGATAAATAAATATTAACAATAGTAAATTGGTTATCAAATTGAGAAAATGCCTACAGCAATGCCACTTTAAGAAAGGCTAGATTGTAGAGCCTTTTTTTGAAAAGTTTTGATGCTGCTGCTTTTTTGCTTTTGAAAAAATTGCAATTATTAATTTCAGCTGATCCTTTACTCTAAGAAATAAAGACTCCAATTGATCAGATACCAACCTTCATCATCTGAGTCAAATGGTGGCGACAATCGACCATTTTCTGAAACAAAAGTAAAACAAAGCAAACTATTATTGCAAATCATAAGCAAACTAGTAGAAAAAGCAAAGTAGACACGAAGACATCTTTAACTTCAATCTATATAAAGCAAGAGAGTTAAGAGCACACACACAATTATTTCAGATGTGAAAAAAAAAATAAGTACTTGTAATAAAATTTCAATGTTCTGAATATAGAGACAACATAAATATATTTATGCTTTTATGGGATTGCAAAATATTATTCTCTTCAAAAATTCTTTTCGATTTTCCCAAAATCAAAATATAATGTAATTAGCTAAAAACACATAACTTTCGAAATTTAAATTACGTATGTGATGTATAGAACTAGGTGTATTCAATTGGCAATGTTTAAAATCAACAATCTCATTTCTAATTGTAAAAGATAATTTGGTTCTGAGGGAGGAGTTGATAAAGATTCAAACTTTATGTAACGCTCAACATCGAGGAAGGTTCAAGGGCCGAAATATCGAGTTAATCTCGCTCGAAGTGGATAGAAGAGTATATTCAATTATTATATAAAGTATTCTACAATGTCCTTTTCCAAAGTTCCACTAGGATATTGGTAATTATGATTAGTCCTTTTAGAAGTCAACGATTGTAGTCTTTGAGTTTTCTAGAAGGTGAAACTCCTTGACAAACCACATTCAAAGCAAATGATTAACAGAATAATGTATATATATATTCCATCAATTCATAACTTCAAATTGCTCCTTCATTTTAAGCAATTTTTATTTAAGTGATTCTACGTCTTGGAATCTCACCTTGGTAAACTTATTTTAATCTTAATAAATTTCTGTTGCATTACCAATATATCGAGAAAAGCAGTGAATATAAAATGTTCTGAGCTTCCTTTAGTTGAATAGTAATAAACTATCGTTTAGATAAGTAGCATCTTATTTCACCACCAAAAGCCGCCTTATGCAACTAATGCACAATAAACGAAGTGTTGTTGTTTGCTACATCAACTTTGAAAGTCTTCTGTTCCCTTTTTTTGTTTATAGAGTTCAAATGAAACATATTATGTTTCAATTTCCTATCAGTATGTAACATCAGACTATCAAATTCCACCTTAAGTTTTTTCTTTTGTTACAGATTGAGGGCATTATTTACACAGTTGTCTTTCCAAACTTTTCATGACAGTAGAACAGTATGGAATTTCTAGAATGTTGATTTTTGGAGTTTGTGTTTTGACTTCTAATCTTACTAAGTTGTTTGGAACTTATTGAGCTTCTTTTTATCTCGATACACTGTGAATTACTATTAATTACTTTATTTCACTGTTTTCAGCAATCAATGAGTGTTTCATTATTAATCAACAATTTTCCTATAGTTGTGATTCTATGTTTTTTGATAGCACTATACGTTCTCACATAACCAATAAGATTTAGAACGGTTAACCATTGTTATTTCCATATTCATTTCCATATCCAAATCAATCATTAGAAATCTTTGGTAGAATTTTTTTAGTTTTGATTATTAATTGTCTAATTGACTGTAGGCATCCACAGAGAAGTCTTTAAGAAGAAAAAACTTTTATCATTTCCCAGTGAAGAGCTTTGGAGAAAAAAATCCTGCTCGCATTCTGAGCAAAACCTAATAGGTTTGTTTAAAACCGAAGAAGAGCTATTTGATATAAAATTTACTAATTCTTAGTCTGCATGTAAACACACAATTATAAACAAAATATTTTGTCTGAAAAATTTTATGTACATGTGCTAATTAATCTGTTTAATTTATGAACGAAAGAGAAGTTCAACAATTAGACCTTGCAGCCAACTTTAGACAAGGAACGAAAGCGTGTCCCACATTCATCGAATGTAACTCACCGAATGAACAGTTTGGGACAAGACAATAACATTTTCAGTGACCAATCGTATTTTGTTCGCATTGTTAACGCCATTCAATGGAAGCTATCGCTTAACTGATGACAAGTCCCTAGTTTATTTGCTGAAAATGACTGCATCCTAAAATTCCGATTTCGATATAAAGAAGCGAAGAAATTTGTAACCATATTGATGCTTCAAAGTCCATCGAGTTTTAACTAGACAGAAGTAAACTGTAGAAAACTTGTTGTTGTAAGTTTCATTTTAGGAAAGAAATCATCCTTTTTAAAAAGTATCAGATACGAGGGGTTTAAAAAAGTTGAGATTTTTTTACAGCAGATTGTAATAATCAAAACAAGAAAATCTTTTTTTAGATATGGATCCTATAATTTATATTTTCAAAAATGCTAAGGCTGTTTTCTTATTTGCGATCTTTCGTATTGGTTGTGTTTAATCTGAATTACTTGCAGCTTCTTATTATTGGTCGTGTTATGTCTGCAAAGCATTAATCAAACGAGTATTTACAGGTTATTCTTACCCTAGTAATTTCTTACCAGATGCTGTAAGTACTAGAAAGGGGTTCTTGTAAGTTTTGTTATTTTGTTATTCTTATACATTGCAAACAGTCTATTTTAGTCTACACTGAAAATGGCAGACATGATTTTAGCTACAGTTTAGCCGATGGAAGCAATACAGAAGTTCAGCACTACCATCCCACAATTCTTAACAAATCCACCGATATTCCAGCAACTCGCAGAAACCGAATTATAGAAATCACAAACAACAGCTCGTTGCGCTCAGTTAGTACACCTGATATTTACGAGTTATTACATGTATATTAAACGTTTGTAGTACATTTTTTTTCTGTGATGTGATTGAGAATATGATTTGTAACAAGTTGTAACTTGAATTATAATAAAAGTTTGTTACGCCACCAGTTTTGAATTCAGGAATAAAAAACATAGAACTCATACGTAGAAACCGAATTGAAGTGTATTGAAGTATTATGTATTTTCTGAATCTTTCAGAAATTTTTTAAATTAAGCTCCACAATATTTATAATTTTTAAATGACCTTCTTTAGACTAAATGAAATCCGAACATTTGAAATCTGGTGTAAAATTTTTATACAACGCTCCTCTAGAGGCACAATTTGCAATTTTCGGAAATAAGCATCCGAAATTCCCGCTAAAATTCCAGTTCGAAAGATATTTTTTTCATCATGTTGTCGTATTTTAGCTATCTGAATCATATTTTTAGCTTTTATAGTTTCAGAAAAAAGTTTTTGAAAAAAATCCTTCCTTTCTTTTGGTCTTTCCGTGATAACTCCTAAACTCAGGCGATTTTCACGCCAAAACTTTATCAAAACTTTGGTGCATGTATATTTTTTAGTGTGATGTGAATTGATGGTAGTTTGGTATGTCATTTGGATCCACACAGGCTTCTAATTTTTTATGTGAATGTAAAAGGGTCGCTCCAAAAATAATGCCTCCTATTTTTAATGTTTGCCCGTGATGTCAGAAGCAAATGTTGGTGGTAAGGCAGTACAGTTTGAATCTTCCCGCCAATATCTGTTTAATGTTACTGACGTGCGCCAGATGAAAGCAGAGAGATAGTCTAATAACATGGCGTCTGACGAAGATGTGCGTATCAAGCAAAGGTGTGTAATTAAATTCCTTAACGCGGAAAAAATTTCACCCACCGACATTCACAAACGCTTGCTGAATGTTTACGAAGACCAAACAGTAGATGTTAGCACAGTGAGGCGGTGGGTGTGCGTTTTAACAAGGGCGATTGCGACGTGCACAATAAACCACGTTCCGGGCGACCAAGCACAGCTGTCACACCAAACAATGAAGAGCGTCTCGATCAGCTCATCCGCACGAATCGCAGGATTACGACCAGGGAACTGTGTATGGAGCTGAATGTCGGCTTTAACGCAGTGGAAGCAATGCAATGTTGGAAACGTTAAGATACCACAAAGTTTCTGCCAGGTGGGATCCACGAATGCTCATGGAGGAACAAAAAGAACACCGAATGTATGTTTGTCAGGACCAGCTCGACCAATACGAGGCTGGGGGTGATGGTTTTCTCGATCGCATCATTACCGGTGAGGAGACATGATGTCATCAGTAAGAGCCGAAGCGCGAGTCAATGGAATGACGATATGCGAATTCTCCAACGAAGACAATACAGTTCAAGACGCAGCCCTCCTTAGGAAAATTGATGGTCACTCTCTTTTAGAAAAGGAAGGGGTCATTCTTCTGGAATTTATGGAACGTGGAACACCATCAACTCTGACCGCTACATGGAGACCCTGACTAAGTTGAAGGCAAGAATTTCCAGAGCCAGGCCAGAAAAAAAGACAAACTTGCGACTACAACACGACAAACTGGCCCCACACCAGTTTCAAGACCACAGAGTACATCGCCAAAATTGGCTGGACTATCCTACCACATCCACCGTATATTACAGATTTGACCCATTCGGACTTTCATCTGTTTGGGCGGATGAAAGATGAACTGCGTGGGCAACGTTATCCAACCGAAGACGCCGTCATGGCAGCTGTCAAAACGTGACTCAATTCGCTGTGTCCCGATTTTGCACTCTCATTCATTGCTGGCTAAAATGCATAGCCAATGGTGGTGACTATGTGGAAAAATAAGTTTGTGTAGCTAAAACTTCGCTTTATTGAACAGTGTTATTGCGTTCTTTTTATCTTTTATAATTTTTATGAAAAAAAATAGGAGGCATTACTTTCGGAGCGACCCTCGTACATTTCAAATCTTGATAAGCTAATTTTATCTAAAAAATTTTTTTGTCGTAATTAAATTTCTGTAAAATTATATCAAATGAATAGAGCTCAGATTTAAACAACATCAAACAAAAACATATTCTGCTATTCGGTTTCAGTTAATAAAAGAGTAATTTTATAGATCTGACTATTTCCAATATAACATATCCACTGAGTTGGCAATTTATTACCTTCACCACTGTTTTCACCTAATATAGAGACTACACATTATAATTAGAATCATGTAAGCCTTACCGATTGCAATGAATAGATCTTCCCAAGGACTGTCAGGCATAACTAAAAAAAATAAAGGAAATTAAAACCACGTATTAAAACCAATTTAATACAAATTTAGAAGTTAATTGTTCAAGAAAGTGTGTTATTTAGATGCGTAAAGCTTATTCAAATTAGTAGGTAAAGATAAGCAGACATCAATTAAAATTTTAATTATTACTTTTTAAACTTAAAATACTAAACTTAAGGGTGAATGGTTTGAAAAGGAATTCTTTATGAAATAAATTAAATTCAGAAGGTTTCTGGTTTTCAGGAATTTTTGCATTAACAAGTTATCGTAAAGCAGCCCGCACACGATGCAGCTTTTGCTGTGCAACTCGATGCAATTTAATTGCACAGAAAAAGTTGCAAACGATAGTCAGGGCGCACACGATGCAACATTGTTAGCGCCGCCGTGCGGACAACAAACGAAGCACACTACGAATTTGAATGACGTCACTTGACATTACGTCAAGGAGACTGCGGTGATGTCCTTCCAAATCTAATATGCGTGATTTATATTAAACATATTTGAAATATTTTTATAATATTATTAGCCGGTATGTAATAGCAGTTGATGGCAATAATGCGATTCACGAATAACAACTACCAACAGCCAATAATAATCCATTGCTCACTAGAAACAATGACATCACAGATCATTTCTCGATGGCCTCGGCAGTTTCCGGAAATGGTGAATGAGCGACAATCCGCTTCCGATGTGAAAAATTCAAAAATCTAGGTTTTCAAACGCTATGCTACATTCTGCCGCATTAAATTACTGCATTTACATATAAACTGTATTTATGTGTGAAAGAAACTAGAAATAATCTGATATTTTTTCTGTATTCGCGATTCGCCCATCTCAAGCGAAGGAAATATGTTTCGACGCCATGTTTCTTCCTTGAGCATGACGTCAAGACGTTGCACTGTGATTGGGTAATTCCATGCAGCTTCCTTGCAGCTTGCGGAGTTGCAATCCTCGCCTTTGCAGCTTTTTTTCCATGCAACTCCGATTGCAACTTTGCTCAAGCAGCTAAAAAAACGCTCTAGGCCAAAAGTTGCACTTGCAACTCGGCCCAAAGCTGCATCGTGTGCGGGCTGCTTTAGAGCTCAATTTCAATAAAATTCAAGAAAAATGTTTCTGCCTTGGAAGTTTAATTCTCTTCAGTGAATTGTCTTTGAAACTTGATGTGGACTCGGAGTGATTTGTTGTAATGTACATAGAATGTATTCCTTAGTATTTCGAACAATAGTTGTTCATATTTCAAAGCTGTAACTTTCCTCAAAATTTAACATTCAGTTAGTAAAGCGTTCTAGTAATAATTATAAAGTTTCTGTGATGATTCAGTGTTCGAGATTCAAATGTAAAGATTTGAATTTTGAGGAAAAATTTGTTGTAAATCCATTAGCAACTGAATGTAATCAACAGTTGAAGTGATTCCTAAAAGGAAACATTTTATTTACCCTTAATTATTTTATCATTTTAATCTCAGCCTTAATTGTTACAACGAACAGTCATTATAATGTTCCCATTCTATCATGATCATAGTAAAATGAATAAATTTCAATAGGGAGAACGAATGGAATTCAATCAGTCTACAAAGTTATTAACAAAAATCACCGTTCTATAATCTCAAAATTAAATGCTTAAATTTGACAAAGCTTTTCTTGTTATTGAAACATTTTACGTTTCTAAAGTTCAAGTTTAACATATGAACATTTTAATGAACAGAATGAGCCATTTCAGTCATCCCTATTGATAAATCACAAATAGACCTTTCCATTGTTGCTGCATCCATTGGTTTCTTGCCACACATGACCAGTTCTTTAAATGCTGATCTTTTTGTGTTTTAGTTATCAGCTCGTCAACGCTAGCGTCCGCTGGCGAAACTACCGTCGCTGTAGTTGATGTATTTTTATTTTTTAAGGTTTTTTTTAAATAAATGTGGGAAATGGCTTATTCCGTTAATTTTACGTTTCTTTTCATTCTCTGTTTTTAGTAAGTTTATAAGCTTGCTTGAAATTTTGTTAATTAAATGATAAAAATCAACAGATAAAAACAATATCTTTTCTAATCTGTGAAACAAAAATGCTATCGGAATGATCGGAAGAAGATAAAAAAGAACAAAATCTACAAAGATTTACTTTTTATAAACGTTTAGTAAACGATGAGACTCTAAGATATGGACGAGGCTATTCTAGTATTGCTCTTTAAAGGTAGTAACTTATTAAAGTTCCAGATCTAAGTTAATTACCTCTTATTCATTATTAATTAACTGCTATATAGGAAATAAGCTCTTTTTCGTTACACTGCTTCGGTTTGATCATTAAACATCATGGGAAAGCCTCTAAAAAAACAATAAAGAAAAGTCACCAAAAAATACAGGCGAGAAAATGAAAATGTCGTCATTCCGCCTGCCTCAGTGAAGTGTTTTAGCGCCTTGAAATAATGAAAACCCTCATAATTATTAATAAACATCAATATTGACTACTCCTAGCTGACAATCGCCAAAGAGCGTGAAACAACTGTACTACAAAATCACTTGGTCTTACCCATTGAGGTAATCATTCAACACTACAAATGTGTTCACATATCAATAAGAAATATTCCACTATTGTTTTAGTTTTATTTTTATCTGTATTGACATTTCATTTCTTACATTAATGATAATTAATGTATAATTACATTAAATGAATAATTACACTAATCATTTTAAAGAAATCTCTAAACTAAATAATTTCTTGCGATTCTCCAAGGCTCCCTGACTAGACATGATATATTGATCATGACTTATGAATGTCCAGTCTGTGCTTATACTTATAAATAAATAAGTCACTAAAATAATAAAAAGAAAACTACTTTGATCACCAATAAGTTGAAATAACTACTAGCTATCAATCGCTTTTTTTTCCTACACGACTATTTTAAGTTATGACTTGAACAATTTCAAACGATCATTTGAAGGTGTCATATTCTCGGCATCTTATCAGATTCTTAAACCTGACACTAATGTCTCTATAAGATAATATCCATTATAAGATATTTTTAAAATTCTTAACAGCAAAGGAATTTTAGAATATTATTCTTATTCAAACTACCTATTGTACATTATTTCAAAAATCTATTCTTCTATTTCAAAGATAGGGCTTTATTTAAAAAGAAACACTCTTTTCGAATTCGACTATGAGAATCTTGAGTGAGAAAGTCGTACGCACTTGAGTTATCAGGAGGCAAGAATCTTCCTACTTCATCTCTTGGGATGTCAATGAAGAGGGTTGGGTTCGAGACGCCATCACCATTCTCATCAACTCTGTTTATCCAGTATTGGTTCCCAATGTTGTCGACGATGTAGTTCCATTTATCCATATGGATTGGCAACCCATTCTCACCGACTGCAGCCAAATAATAAGGAGGACCAAAGGCAGGTTGAATAATTTGCCATCCTTTGGGATTGATTTGTACGTCGTTAATATCGTAAGCATTCAGCCATTTAATGTCCACAGAATCATCCACAATTTCCTGCCAAAGCCTCTGAGCATTGACTGGAAGACCTGTTGCCGTAATCCCTTGGATGTAATACTCAAATCCTTCCTTGTGAACAATTTTAGCCCACTGAGTGAGGTGAAATGGTTCTCCAGTGATGCTGTGAGCCACTTCCCACTCGTCACCGCCTCCAACATTCTTTACTTTACGCCATTGATAGGAATTGACAGGCGATTTGTCGGTCTCGTGAACTGCATTGACCCAGAATGTATGACCTTTAGTGTCGACAACTTTTTGCCAACCGTTCGGACTGACTGGTTCCCCTTCCCTATTGACGGCACTCAACCAGATCTGCATTTCTCCAGGTGGCAAAGGGGGTTTAAGGTCATCCATATTCAACCACATGACTTTCCCAAATTCGTCATAAACAAGTTTCCACCTATTCCTCCTATTTCTTGTGTCCCGCAAATTACGCCAGTCTTCCTTTAGGAGCTCATCCATGACTCTTGGCCAATCCGCCGGCGCAATTGGAGATCCATCCGCAAGAAGAATGTTCAACCAAGTCCTAACATCTCGAGGATCTCGAATCAATTTCCAGCCATCAGCATTTAGAGGTTTCGCATGTTCATCTTTTGCTGTTAGCCAGGCAGAATTCCAGTCGTTCAAGAATATCCGGTTCCAAATATTTTCTTCTACCGTTAATCCTTCATCGGTTGTGGGATTGATAAAAATTTCAAGATTGTTTTTAGTGAAAACTCTTGTCCATTCCCCAATGTTGATCTTATCTTGGACATCACCCCATCTAGCTTGTAAATCATCACTGGGCGGCTCTGTTAACGAAAGAGAAAGAAAAATACTTATTTAACGAGTTAATGAAAGTCAGTCACACAGTTTTCCTTACTTTATAAAGATATTACATGTAAAAACTTACCTTGTGCTAAGAACAATATACAATTAAATAAACACAGAAACCTTGAATGAAGTGGATAACTCGAAATACTTTTTTGAAAGTAATTGCAATAACCTTCTTCCTTTCAATAAAAAAATAGGAAAATTCGAACGCTGTACTTACTCCGTTTACAATACTCTTTAACTTTTACCTGCTTAGTTGTCTTCCAAGATGCTGTTACTTTAACCTACTGCAGTTTTTCTATCTAGATTAACATTGCATCATCAAGATATATTTAATAAACAAATTTTAGAAATTATGAAATATAACTTTTAAATATTAATAATAAAGAAATTAATAGATATGAAACCTAAAAAATATTTTATAATGAATAAAAAATTATGAAAATAAAAGAAAAACAAAAAGTTATAAATAAAATAATCTTCATCCAACTTCAATAAAAATTCCCAATTTTTGTCATTATTTTAAAAATGATTTATTTTCTTTTTATTTTTTTATTAATAACTCTTACTATTACTTTATTTATTTCTTATTAGCTTAACGATTGCTTAACAAAAAAACCCAAATGAACCATTATTACTGATTATTAAAACTATATTCGATTTAGCTATTCTTTTTTCAAAATCTTGATAATTTTGAGAAAAAAAAAATATTAAAAGCGAAAAGATGTTAAGGGAAAACAAAAATATTAGTAATAATTTTTAAATCATATTTACTTCAATAAAAACATCATAACTACAAGACGTTTTTCGCAATTATTTCCTTTGCTTCCTCAGGCTCCATTTTACAAAACTTTAAAATTATAATAATAATAAAATAATAATAATAAAAATATTAATAATAATTTTTGTTTCCAAATCGTAATCTATGTCGTACAATTTCTGTAGAGTTTAATCACGCAAAGAATAATATTAAATTTGATTTATCTTAATGAAATTTTAAAGTTTAATTATTCATTGTGCAAAAAAAATAATTACAGCGATTTCTAGACTTCATATTATATTACTTATCTGCTGAATTACAAAAGGCAACCCTGTTTTTCAAATGGTCTCGGTTTGATGCTTAGATTTTCTGTTTGTTCGCATTGTCTTTCGAATTTTAAATTATTTAAAATGACAGGTTTATAGAAATAAATAGTCCCTGTGGTTTTCTGTTACTGTCTTGCTGTACATTGTGTTCGATAAGGAGGTGAATCCTCACACACAGTAACAAAACTCTTGTCTCCATCGAAGACTCTACAAGAACTTTGGCATCTCGGAAAATTACAACTAACCAAATGATCAGAAAGTAGAAAAGGTTTCATTTCCAAGGATTACAACTAGTGTCCATCGAGCTCACCTGGTCGACCTACAGGAAGACCCGTTTCGTGTGAATCACTGCACAATGTAGGCCAAGATGCAGGGTTTCTGATTATCGATAATGATCAGCCATCAGATATTGATTCTTTACTAAAATAATACGATTAGTTTGCTAGGTCCATTCTGTATATTCTTCTGCTTACAATACTTTGGATTATCGTAAGAAACAATAAAACTTACGTGTGTTTATTATGGATACTCGTGGAATCTGAATCTACACAGATGTGTGTCTTCTGAGATGTCTTTGCTGTGTCATCCACTAATTCCACAGATTCCTGTAATCAAATATCCCCAAACATAAGTCCCACAAAACATGCCTAGGATTGATTAAAAATGGTATTACAATAATAGGGATTCAATCGTAGAGAAGCTCCAGTGACACATACTAGAGATAAAGTACATTGACAACTTTATCAGAAGCCTCCCTAAATGAAAAGGGCAGCTCATGTGATGGCAAATGTAAAGGTTGCAGAAATTCTTTAAGGTTTTTGTAAGTGCTTCATATTAATTAAATATTTCAGCTACTTAGCTACGAATGGAATCAATCCTTTCTGCATCTCTTAATTCCATGTAATAATTAAGCCTTAATTAGTGCTTTTTTTTTTCTTTTCTGAGTACAATATATTGACAGTGATGGATTATAAATGTTTTTGAGGAGCTATTTTGATTTTAAATTGCAATTAAAAGAACTTTAATTCTTACAATATCTACCGGGTGGCCATAATATCTACCATAGAGAGGAAATGTTTAGAACCCAATTTCCAAACTCCCGAAAAATAAAGTAAATTTACAATCAATAATAGCTTTTCTTTGGCATCATTTACAGATGTGATTCAATATTTTTCTTGCCATTGTTCCAATAACTGTATTCCGTGAACAACATTTCGTACAGCAGAACGGAACAGATATCCAGTGATGTGCCTCACATACAGCATTATTCGGTCCTTTAACGTTACTCCTTGATACACCAAGCTTTTCAAATATCCCCATAAGTCACCGAAAGTGAGACCAAGCGAATGGACTGGCCAACTCATAGGAAACGCCCACTAATTATTCTGTCTTCTGTGAAATTATTCTGTCTTGAGACTTGCTGTCCACCCAATCCAATGTGAGGGGTGCTCTGTACTGTACAAATATTCCACGCTGTTGAAGTTGTGGAGTAACAAAATCAAGCAGCATTCGTTGATATCTCACAGCATTGACGGAGCAAGTCACGGACCGTTTGGTGTTGTTTCTTGAAAAAAAAGGAAGGACCGATGACGAAAGAAGCAGTAAAATCACACCACATTTGGACTTCGATAAGTGCAAAGGAATCTGCTGAGACACATGAGGATTTTCTAAGGCCCAAATGCGTCAAATCTGTGTATTTACTATTCCATTAAGATGAAAATGGGCCTTATCACTCCATAGGATGTTCCAAGGCCATTCATCCTCGACTTTCATTCGCGCTAGGAACATCAGAGAAAACGTCATAGCACATCAATCGGAGCTAACACACGCTCTTCTTATATCCTTCAATCTATGACGTCATTTTACTGCAATCGGCTTATTTCCGTGCTTTCAGCGCCTTATTTTTCTCCTGGTGGCGAAATTTATTTTTCTTTAGAAATCATACATGGTCTAAATAGTGTTCATATCAAATTAGGTGGAGTTTGGCGGAATAAGTTTTTGGTAATTCGGTTCCAAACACCATCTTTTTAATTTTGGCAACCCGATATTTTAAAAATTTAATGTGGTGAAGTGTATAGCAGTTTCTACAGTTAATTTACTATTTAAAATATCATAAGGTTTCATTTGACTCTATGATTTCGATTTGATTAAAATTATGATTACAATCGATATAAATTGTAAAAACTGAAAATTGATGATGAAAATGCTGCATATACCACTGTTATCGCATTTAATGTCTTAAGCCAGATAATAAAACTTGGAAATAAAAAAAAAATAAAATAACACAGCCAAATTAGCAATAACTCCGGAATCTTGAAAATTTAAAAAGGATCTTATTTCCAAAAAAATAAACCATTTCACGGATCTCTACAAATGAGAAGGAGACAAAAGCGTTTAGTCAGTTCTTTCTTCCCTCGTAGTCGCATTCATCAGTGTATCGTTGTCCTTTTAGCCTGTGTGAGCATTTATCGAAGTCTCCGAGATAATCGAGCATCTTGTCTTTCCCAAAATTGCCTAATTGGTCTTAAAGTTTGTGTGTGGATGGGTTACAATGTCAGGCCTTTCAATGTAAAATTTCTTCGTTTCCACACTGCCATATTGCTTTATGCAGCAATGAGTTCCAGGATCAACTAAGTGATCAAAAGTTTCCATATTTGGAAGTTCTTCTTTCTTTGAGGCATCTTTAATCTGGTGATAACTGAGTATAAACTACCATTTCAATGTTTTAACTCATTTTTATGATTTGTTTTCCCTATTCATGTGCTTCTAATTTACACCGCAAGTTTAATGTTTCAGTTTTTCCACGTTAAAATGCTTTAAGGGAGACACTGATTTCCTGGTTTTGTCAGTTTGTTTCTCAACGAAAAGTCTTTCTTCTGCCGGTCACGAGGCTGTCAACAACTGAGTTTCTTTGGAGTGGAATAAAGTAAAGGCAAAAATTGTTAATATTTTTGTTTATGTTTTTTATTATGTTTTCTTTCCTTTCACTGTTTAAAACACATGTTTTTATTGTTAGTGTTTAAAACACTTGTTTAAAACATTACCAACCCTGCATCGTAATCTATTTATGAAAGCTACGGCTTATTCTTCAACATTCAAAAACAAAATTAACAAGAAACAAAAAATCTCTTATTTTAGAAGGAATATTGGAATCTATTTAAAATAAAGGCTAACAAAGTCTATAAATAAGCTTGAAAGCACAAGACTAAACCCAGCAATGCGGTGAAAAAAATAAAAAAGAAAGAATTTAATATCAGAAGATTTTTGATGTTCTCTAACTTTCCTAATTGTTGATTTTGCTAATTTCATTTCTAGGAATTTCATCTATGATTTACTTTGAGTGACAGTTCTTTCCTTCAGTCCAAAAATAGAAAAAGAAATAAGTTACCTGGTGGTAGTTCAACCTTTCCACAGGTGTCGTTTTGATAGCGATAGCGTAATTCTGAAAAAGCTAAAGAAAACAATGAAAAAAACAACAACACAGAATTAGTTTTTATGTATTCAAAGGCATTTGAGTATGATATACTTTATTGTTATCCACTACCTTACTGTTATCAGCTTAATGCTTATATGAATTTGTTTGAAGTGAATGAAGTCATTGGCTTTTATGTACCACTACATACAAAATGTATCCAAAACGATTTTTTTGATAACAAAATATCTGTTTATTCTAATACATATCTGTTTATTCTTCGGATTCCGAAATATTTTTTTCTTTGTTAATACCAACTGTCTTTTTCAATGTTTAAAAAAAAGGAAAAAAATCTTTTTCGAAACAGTTCGGATTTCACTTTTGTCTAAAATATGATCAATGTTATCAAAAAATCGTGTTTCATTTCTCGACTGTCAGAACGTGATAATACAAAGCATGTAAGATGAATGAGATAACTCCAAAATTAAACAGAAAAAACTGTGATATCAAGAAAGATTTTGGCATTACATTGCGCCATTCGTTAAAATATCCCATGATTGGATTTCATTAGTTAAATAATAATGATTTAACTAAAACGTCAAATTTACTTCGTTGACAAGTTTTGCTTCTAAGAACAAGACCTAAAGAAAGATCTTTATTGATAATCGATTGAACAGTTTTGATACATTTCATTGTCAGAAAGATACCTAATTTTTAATGTTTCGAAGACCAGAAGCAGTAATTCAGGAAATGATCAGAAATCATCAAATAGCCATTATTTACGCTATTATAGTTTCTATTAGAAAATGTGGATTATTTTAGGAATGTTTTCATTGATAATCTTTGTTTGGAAATATTAGGACTTTGCATCTAAAAGAAATTTGCAAACAGTATCCTATTATCCGTTTTATGATTGAGGATATTGAAAATAAAATGAACAAAGCTACAAAGTACAAGCATCGAAGAGGAAAAATTACAAACTTTCATAAAATTGCGGTCAAAGGCATCTTGTGCCGATAAATATAGGTTTTATGTGTTATTCACTGTATTATTCAGTGGATAGTTAGTATTATAAAAAAAACCCAAACAAACAAACAATAAACAAACTTTTATATCAGACAAAATTAGTAATTTTGTTAAAAGATAATTTCAGTTTCTTTGTTAAGTGTCTTAGCAACGCCTTAATCTTTTTCATTGAGTTAAATATCAAAAGTTAACAGAGAATCAGGAAGGAATAAGAACAGAAATAGCGGAAGTTAAGTAGGCCTACTATTTGTTATTACATTCCGCTACAGTAAGGAGAATATTACGAGTTTCTATATTGCTTTTAAATTAAAACAACAAATAAAGGAAAGCAACGCAGAAGAAATGGTTTTTTTTTTTCAATTTTTCCAACCAATAAGAAGCTGTCTTCCTTTACTTGAAACATGGAAACCGTAGATAGTTTAAAACATTCTTTACACATTTTTTAATAAAAAGGTAACTAAGGATTTTATAAAGAAAAATATATAAATAAATAAATAAATAAATAAATAAATAAATAAATAAATAAAAACCCTCCAAGAACTAAAGAAGAAAAGGAAAAAGCTCTGTAAAGGAAAATTATTATAAAATAAAAATCAATGTACATAAGAATGATGATCTGCCTTGTATGAATTCGTTTCGTAGATTAATAAAATTCTATCGAAAAATTTTTTTTTCTGGAAACTAAACAAATTCTATAAATGGCGGTTTTTGATTTATATGAATTTGAGTTGAAAGTTCATTAATAAATGATTGCAAAATGAATCTCCCTGTGCAAGAAAATGGAAAGTCTTGTCTTGTACAGAATGGGAAGTTCGGTTTTCAAATAGTAGTAATTCCAAGGAAAACTACAGTTGATCGTAATGTGTAGTAATAACTGTGAGGATTTGTGATTAAAATAACATCTGTTAGTAATTTCAATGTTAGATTCACACGATCCACAACTGCAAAGAAAGGAATTGCAAATCAACAAAATACAAAACTCTGATTACACTGTACAGTATGAAAACTCTCCTTTAGATGAAAATATGTGTTTCTTGTATATTTATGGCTGGAAATAATGAATCTGTACTTAGCTTTTGTCTAACACGTACCATTTCCCCCCAAATCCACAATTTATTGTTTTATTTATTTCCTCGCTAATATTTCTATGTTTTCTTAATTTAATTTAAATTTGGAATACCCTGCTTATTCTATTCAATATTTTCACAGCAGGGATAGATTTACACACATTTAGCAATATATAATATATATATAAAATATTCACTGCCAGCTTGATCATCCCACAATTCCAGCATTTTAACTGTAAAATTTGTTTTATTTCAGACGTTTCCATTCACCGTGTGATACTGCTCATTGAATTGTTGCTGTATTTCTAGTGACGTTAAGTGTGAACTGTACAAGTGTTTTAAGGACTAAGGACAAGATACATTATATTCAGTGCATTATGTATCGTTAATGTAAAAATAAGTCGGACTTATTTTGTTATGTGTGTGGCAAACTTACATTCAAGACTCAGCAATGTAGCTTGTCCCCGTTTATTATAAAGGCGTATGAATGGTATTTTGGATGTAGAGTTGGGGACCAGGTTAAGTCTTGGGCTCCACATACGTGCTGCAATTCATGTTCCAGGAATCTGAGAAACTGGT
>JAFIDM010001028.1:4711074-4751335 GCA_023159025.1 Thereuonema tuberculata
ATTTTCCAATAGATTTGACAACACGTAAAACCCTCTTTTTTAGCTTTTTTAGCTCTAAATCATAGTTTATTTATGAATTTTCGCCCATCTTATATTATAAAAACGTTATTCTGTCCGTCATTCTGTAAGCAAAATGTTAAATTACAAATTACTAAAACGTCGGAGCAAGGAAATCTTTTGGAAAATGATTCAAGAATTTTCCCAAAACATGTTATTTATCATGAAGTTTATCAAAATGTGTTTGTGTTATCAAACACAAAATATTAACATCTTAGCCATTTATAAAGCACCAAACACAAAGAAAGGTAAATTTTCTGAAGAATTAGAGAATCTATTCATAAAAAATGAAAAGAGATTATACAACTGTCCAACTATACTGATTGGCGACGTAAATATAGATATTTTCAAAATGAATAAAAACAATGCAGTACAGAAATACCTAAAACTTATGTGCAATAATGGTTTCAAAAATTGTCTTTACGGAACAACAAAAAACAACTGTACAAGTCATGGACATATGAAAACAAATGTAGATCATATTTTCATAAATAAACATGATATCAAAACACCAGGAATAATATCTAAAGAACGAATCTCGGATAATAAGAGCTGAAAATGAGAAAGTAACAGATCCAAATATAATCTATAAAGAACTATGAGGTTAACAAAACAAAATTCATGAAAATCTACATATATAAAAAGATAAGTCCTGACTCACTCACTCACTGACTCATCAACGCCCACCCCAAACCCTTGGATCTGGAAAGCTGAAATTTTGCACAGCGGTTCTTTTGTGATGTAGACAAGGAATAAGGTCGAATTTTCGAAATTCCTATGGAATAGGGAATCATCTGGCAAACTGACCATGAAGTGTGTGGCGGCAACCCCAGGTGTGTGGCGCCAACCCGCAATACACCTGAGTTAAGCGGCGAAGGCCACAACGGGCTGGGACGTCGTATATTTTCCGATCTCAATATTAATTTGCTAAAAAAATAAAGTTTTTTTTTTAATGTAGCATAATATGCAAGGGTTCCGGAGCGAAGCGACGTTACCCCGCTAGTTAAGAATAAGCTTCCCCCAGACTATACAACAAAAATTAGCAAATGGAATACAATTATTAATATATTTTGCATAACCAAACTAGTAATAAGGACTGTAGTAAATTCTAATACTAATATGATTATCACAAACGATGAATGTTTTGTGATTGCTTCTAAACAATTCCAATGCCCAGAAAGAATTGTTTTTTTTTATTTTTTAGAAAGAATTTAATTTTTCTTTTGAAATTCTGTTATTTTTTCATATTTGATTTCAATGTTAATAGTTGATTTGCGAATTTATGATCAGTTCTCGACTGGCGAAAATTCACAAAAAATTACAAATGAAGTTTAGCTATGTTTGTTTGCTTTGTGATGATAATGGGAAATAGAGAATTTTAATAATTTCTTTCTTCATTCTTTTTTTAACTATCCATTTTTAAGTTAGGATTAGCAAGTTGAAATGAATTAATTATTCATATGAATTAATTTATTTTAATTAGATTATCAATTTTCAAATCTTCTTCATTTCTCCATAATATTTAAAATCAGGTACATTCATTTCAAAATACTTGTTCTTTATTGGCAATATTTCGCAAGATTAGAATCATCTTGTTTTTTCAAGCCTTCTTTTTGAATTATATCAACAATAAGCTTGTCTACACTTATGAGAACAAATAAGCATGCTTACATTTTCTTACATCAGTAATGATACATTAAGTGTTTTTTTCATTATTACAGAATAAAGATAAACATTTGTAAAAAACCTGTTCAATTTTGCTATGATACATTATTTAAATTTGAATTATTGTTAGACTAATAATAACAACTTGTTAAAGAAAGTATTATTAAATTTAATTATTGAAATTTTTCTTCCTCTCTCCTTATCATATCCTGAAAATATGATAGGGTATTGGCATTCACCACATAGCCTCTGTCCTTATTAATGCACTTGAATGTTTGAATGGTACACGCTTCCATGACGTATCGTGTATGCTTGTCTGTTATTCATTCAAACATTCAAGTGTTGTGTAAACATTTTCAAATCTGTAATCCTTTTGTATAGCATGTCCGTGGACCGTTATGGAAGTCATGGCAACTATTTTTTTATCTGCCAAACATGTGGCACCACTGCAATTCTAGAATATACGTTTAAAAGCCTGTTTGATGTTCTTCTGACTGATATGGTCTGAGTCAGCCAAAGAACGTCATGAAGGGCAATTGGAAAGCACATATTTGGAAATCATCGTTTAATAAGGGAATACAGTGTAGCCAAGGAAGAAAATGGAACACAAGAATACCAATACATTGCTAACACCCCAAAGTAATCGTACGTTTGGGTATTGCTGTCCAACGTCATCATTCTTCACCATATCGCCACATGTAACTGCGCAAGCTTTCTTACGTCTATGGGGATGGAAAATTTGTTACTTCTTGGAACGCTCTTCGCATTCGCCAGACATGAGTCCATGTGATTTTGATTTGATTCCAAAACTCAAGCTGCAATTGCAAGAGAAATGCTTGCAAACAAAGATGAAATTTTGTGAGGCCACATACAGCCAATGGTATTCACTGCCTTCCCAAACGCTGACAGCTACGGTGAACAATCTTGGAAATTGCTTGGAGGGGTGTTAGCAATATATATTGAGCATAGATGTGTTCCTTTTTCTTTGTTGGCTACACTGCATTGCCTTATTAAATGATGATTTCAATACGTATTTTCCACTTGCCCCCATGACGTTTCTCCACTTACCAGATTACATCAGTGATACCAATCAGAAAAACATCAAACAGACTTTCAAACATATCTTCTAGATTTGCAGTGTTGGCAGATAAAAAATAGTTGCCATGACTTCCGTAGCGGTTTAGTATATGGAACTGTAATGAGTTTCTAAAACAGGCAAATTTATAGAAAATGGATAATTTCATCGCATAAGAATCAGACTTACTTAAATACCAGTTAACTGAAATTTATGTGAGATAGAAAAACAGAGGTAGAAAAGCTGATGCCCCAAAGTTAAACAAGAAACACAGAATCGCTCAAAAAATGAAAATCCTTTAATGAACTGAATAAAATCGACAGGGTAAATTTGTTGTTACAAAATGCAATAATGACTATTAGAAGAGAGAATGCCAATACTATAAGAGAGAATGCTCATGAAATGTGTAACACTATCCCATTACAAGCTTTAAGTGGCAGATATTCAATGAAGAAATTTAACTATGAGGATTTGTGATATTAATCGCTTATTTTATTTTGTAAAGTGCAGTTTGAAAGTACTGGAAGTTCCGTAGATAACCAATCGTGTTGTGTCCTAGAATAGCTCAAGCGGGTTGTGATCAAGTTGTTCCATAAGAATCATTGTTTCACTTTATAATACTGCTCACCTAGACGAGCTGTAGGGCGACGGACATTGTTGTCGGATAGATGAACATATTGGTCCAAGAATCATCGCGATACTAAGGGCACATCTCTTAGGAAATCTCCTAGAATAGAAAGATGAATGTTGGATTGTTGATTGTTATTCCTGCTCATACTGCAAGGTATTTGCCTGTTTCTTTCATGGATGTTGTGATATCGAGGTCAGGCTTCTCCATATCAGTGCTCGTAGGGAATCGCTTTGGTGATTGACTGGGAATTCATCATTAGAGTACACTATCCCGTGTCCATTCCAGTGCAAATAGTCCCAAGACTACTTGAACTTGTTCATCTTATGGACATTGGCAATCAGCTGCTTTACTCATCAGTACTTAAGTCCTGAAGGTCAACTGCTATTCTCTCTGCATAAATTTAAGGAATAGTAGATGGTTCGTTAGACATGTTTTATCTGTCTTTTTGACGTTTAGTACTTTCTAAGTGTCGTAAGGGTCTGAGCCCGTAAGGGTCTCTTCCACAGAGTGTGGCCTTCCGAATAGGTCTTCGGTGTAGGATAAGTCTTCGGTAGCCAGTATCGCCAACTAGATAATGATTGCAAAAGCGGAGTATTGCGCTATCGTTCACATCTAATCTTCTCGCTAACCTTCTCCCATCATTGACAAATCCCGAGCTTCAATTGGTCGCGTTGCTTTCTGTCTCATTTCTTCACTAAATGTTAACTTCTGTTCATTTTTGAAAAAATTAAAAACTTTACATATTTGTTAAAAAGTCGCAATCGTGAATTTAAGAGATAAGGTAGGATCTAAGTTTTTATACTGAGCTTTTTCTTGTGCAGCACTAGGCTTTATGCAAAGTTGTCCTTTTGATTAAGTTCCCTAAATAGATATTTGGATATTTTTTACATTTAAACTGCTTTAACTTTTGAGTACTAATGTGGATAAGGAATATACAATACATTGTCACAAACAGAACCTATTTGAGTCACACACACACATACACACACACATTTTTCATTAATATCTATAAGTCATTCTTATAATATTTATTTTTAGAGATTCCTAGAGACAGCATTGATTACAAATTAAATATTGAAAATTACTTACGAGTTATTATCGGCAATTGCTGTTGATGATTATGTTTACAATTTGGATCATGAGGATCTGAAAAAGAAAGAAAACCAATAAATCAAACCGGCTAATATGGACATTGTAAAATGAATTGTCATTCCTTTTATCGTTTGCGTTAATTCTGATTTCATTGTGTCTTTCATTCCAATTACCTAAGTGATGAGATTTTTTGTAATTTGTGTTTCATTATCGGATGTTTCACCAAAGTTCTTCCTTAAATTCAATGAGAGGAGATTGAGAGAAACAATCCTTTGCTTTTTTCTTTTACGATAAGAATTGACCTTTTTTTTCTCAGTTCATGGAAAAAGAAAAGGCCATCTCTCAGTACAGGGCGTACATTTAAAAGACAATCTCTACCTGATCTCAACCTGATGAAGGTAGATTTGACTGCAACTGTAGTAATAAAGATAAAGCGACCGCTTGCACAAGAAAAAAAAAACAAATTAAACATTAAATCATTTTTTTAATGTCTTGTACAAGCAGTAACTTAATTTTTTTTATAATTTGACAAAAAATAATACTACAGGAGAACTGTTTCGTATCACCAGATATTTGTGGATTATTTCAGAAATAAATTATTGATACTGATGACTTCTTAGTACAAAATTAGTTACATTTTGTTAAGCAAACTATTATAGTTTAAAATACTTGGAGTAAATAATTAATTAAGAAAATAGAACCAATTTTTAACAATCAGATGTTTTATAATTTTACAAGACGTTTCAAAATTTTCCAAAATTTTAGTTTCAAAAGTCACTATTTGATTAATCAAATACTTTAAGGTTATCACTTGCCATCTTTTCACTCTATTGTGTTTGAACCAATAAATATTCATGTAATCAATAAATGTTTATGTATTCGATGGATACTCGTGACTATTATTTAACTTATTAATTTCATTTGTGACTGCTGGCACTTTAGCTTTCTTATTTTATAGTGATTTTTTTCTTGTGGTGGTTCCACTGAGAGTTTGTATTGTTTACATCTGAAAAAAAAATTGTCTGAACTAACCTCTTGATGGATACACCCTGTTAAGGTAGTGTTTTGCGCCTGCATTGCTTTTTAAAATAACCTGAATTCCTCTTGGCATGGAAGAACTATGAAGAAATCATTCCTGAATCATTCTGCAGGAATGTTCTATCTTGTAAACATGATTATGTCGCGCTGCAACTTAGACACATTTGAGATAAATTCCCCTTTTTACATCATCCCAAAGATGTTTAGAATGGTTAAGAAGGGTTTAGGTCAATAAAGCAATAAAATTCATATCTTGCTCGACGGTTTTATGGAAAACACTTGGTTACTGCTGCTTCTGAACTCCTGATTGCTCTTTTTCTCATCTGAGTTCAATCATTAATTCAGCAGCAGCAGTTGCTATCAGGCGCTTTTGTGTTTCTCATTTCCAACATAATCCTGGTTACAGCTGAACTAGTAGTAACAAAGGATTTATAAAATTATATTATTTTCGTCATCTTCTGAGATATTCATCATCGTAATACAACTTTGATTCCTCAGATCAGGTTACTTTCTTTAGTAATCATCAACGATCTAGTATTAAAGTTTTCGGGTTGTTTGCAGGTCAACATCATAAGAGGTTTTCTTCCACAGGATCGCCGATTACTGGAATTTTTTTTTCGCACGACTCTTGATTAACCATTGAAACTGTGGTGTGTGAAAAGAACAAGACGATAGTTGTTTGAAAATCAATCCAGCAACGTTCAATTACTACGTCACATTCAACGTCTCTAAGATCTTTTCTGTTTGTGGTGATTTTTCTGTGATGTGTCAAGTGACAATTTCCATCAGACCGTGCAGTGTATTTGATAAAAGTGATATCTCAGTGTACAGTAAACTATCCTATCTTTATCAAATCCTACCTTTTTAAAACTTTTTGTGAAACTATCCTACCTTTATCAAATTATCTATGCTCGACCTACAGTCACTAACAAGACTCTAAAAGTGTCTTTAAAATTTTGTTTTAATGCTTCATTAATCTTGGGAATAATTGCCTTTAGAGACGTACAATACCTTCTTCAAATTGTCCTTTGAATCAAAAACATTCATAACATCATAGCTCGAAGACCTTCCATTTCCATTTTATTTAACCTCAGTCACTTGTCCGTTCTGGCTGTTGCTTGTCTTCGTTGTTGTCGCTATGTATATTTATGATAATAAATTACTTTTTAAAGTTTTTTTTACAGTAAGATTTAATTATTTCAGCTACAATTTTTTCCTATCTCTTGGGTTTTTATCAAATTTCATTCATGGGAGAAAAAAAGCTTCCTCTCAAAGATTGATCGTGAGGATCTTCCTAAGAAATGTCTATAGTTCTCAGCGGAACGAGATGTGGACAGAATCTTGTTTTGGTAGCCTTTATCTACGACAGATGACAGAAGAGAAATCCAACAATCTATTTGCACGACTGAACGACCTAATCGTAAACTTTATAGCTCAACTACCCAGAAGTTTTTTCAATTAAGAAAAACAGAAAAACTATATCTATTCAAGTTTATGAAGGTACCAATACGCAAATAACAGTAATCCCTGAAATTATATAATATTTACAGTTCAGTTCATGAAAGAAGAGCTTTTGATGACGTAATTTCCTTATAGATTGATGTTTCCATGACGTAACAGCGCCATCTATTGCTAAACTCCATAACTGAATCTTATAAACATTACGAAGACATTTTGGTTTTTGCATTTTCTACAGTTACGAATACATAATCATAATTAAACTTGAAATAATTAAAAACTTTCCACACTATTCCCCTTGCTTGGCTATGCAAAGTTTGTCCGTTTTTGGTCACGCTTATGCGATCACAAAACGACGTAATCTTCGACTGCCTGCTCGGAGTTGAAGTTGTTGACGTGATGCTTGGTGACGTGTGCTCCAGACAAAATCGATCACTACATAATGACCATATATGGCAAATCCCCCTTTTTTTAAAAAACTCCTATAATTGCCTTGATGTCTACTATTCAAGGAGAATCCACTTTGCATGGAATCTTGAGAATTCAGATCATTCTAGAAGAGGTAGAGCATTTCGGTTTATTCGCATTTCAATTTTGATCCTTGTTTCATTTCATTTCGAAGATGTTTGGTTTGAATCTGAGAAATAATGAGATTTGTGAGTCCATGAAGGACTCATTCCATGAGTATTGGTACAATGTTTTGAAATTGAAGAAAAGAGAAAAGAAGACGATAGTGTAAAGAAATTATTTATATGGAGGATAAAACAGCCTTCTAAGCAGAAGTTAAATTTACCATAAACAATACATGGAAATCAATCAAATATTATCAAGCTACAAAAAGGTTAAAGACTTAAAGTAGGGATTCAAAATGCTTGAAAAACAGAAAAGAATTGAAATGGCTTTCTTATATCAAGAAATTAGCAGCCACCCAGAATCTTCCTATTTACAAAATTTGAAGTTGTAACTGTCAAAATCCGGTAAGAAGTCATCCATAATATCTGTAATATTTTATGAATATTTTAGGAAATCTTTTATCCAGGACTTGATGAGACCTATAACAGTTGCTAAAACTTCCAGTAATTCCATTATTTTGCCCTGTCAGAAATTTACAGTTTTTAAAAGAATTCAGATACTATCTATAAAAAAAGCCAACAACAGAAGTTAAACATATTGCTGTCTCTCAAATCTGGAAAAAACGAGACACGCCACTATGATACTATGACAATATTTACTCAGATGTTTCATCCAATACAATAAGTTTTTTTTCAATGCAAATTTGACCCTGAGCGAAGGATCAAATAAATAGTTTATTTTAACAGTTGATTGCTAATCATTGTGAACCAATCATAACAGATGTTCTACGATTGATTGATGCTACACCAATCATGATCGACAGCAGGACCGAGCGCATGATGTTCCTTCATTGTTAAAATACACTACTTATTTGATCCTTCCCTCACTGTCAAATTGGCATTGAAAAACTCCTATTGTATTGGATGAAACGTCTAAGTAAATATTGTGATAGTATCATAGTGATGTGTCTCGTTTTTTCCAGATTTGAAAATTTATAATCACGTTGTATAAAAAAAAAAATATGTTGCAGTCTCTCTCTAAAATATATAGCGAACTAAATGGGCCACAAAAGAGAATTAAAATGTACCGTATAACGAAAGAAACGTATAAGGATAAGGATGTAGAATAAAATACATGAAATTAAGTGAATTATTTCTACTTATTTTAGAGTACGAAGAAACTATAGCCAAAGTAATACAAGAAAAACGAAATCCTGAAAAAACTCAATACAAAACAGATTCATTATCATCTTACTTGATTGAAAAAAATCTTATGTTATTTATTTTAACTGTTTCAAGATATTTGCTTTAACTGTTTCAAATACTAAAGTTTTCACCAATATTTCTTCATTTTTATTCAGAAATAAAAATTAAATCAATTCGGATAAACGTGTTTTCATTGTATAACCTACAGTTAAGATTTGTTCGACAATGTATTAGCTTAGTCTTTATTTAGAAATAGCTTGAGAAAGGAATAAAAAAATATTCCGAAAATTTGCAATATTTATTATTTATTATTTTTATAATAATTTGAAGAAGTTTGTGTTCTAGTGTGTGAGACGACTGATCACTTGCTTCCTCTACTGCCTCTTTTGATTTGAGTTATTTATTTAGAAAGATAATGATTCAGAAGTTGGAATAAGAAATACTGAAGGTGCAGGAAGGGTCCTTGTATCGTTTTCTAAATTACTAAAAACCATCACACCAAAAAATTAAAACAAGAAAAAAAAAAGAAAGAAAGAAATACTGATCTTACCTAATGGGCTTGGTATTGGATTTGGTATTGGATTTCCTAAATGATTTGGTATTTGATTTGGTATTTGATTTGGAATTGGATTTGCTACTATATTATTTGATTGAATGGCATCATGGATTAATGGTAAGTTCGGATCACTCAGCTGGCAATAGGACTGTAACACCTGCACTGCCACGAGGCAGAGGAAGAGCATTGCTGTAAATAAAAGGTAGTTTTATTATATATTTTAAATTAAAAAAGTATATAAAAATTTTTTTTAAAAAACCACCCTTTTATCTAAAATGCACTAAAAAGTATAAAATAATATTTCTTTTCTGCTACATATAAAATTTAAAACCTACGACTAAAAATACACTCACTTCCAAAAGTTAAGCACGGAGCGGTAAAATGTGAAAAAATGGACAAGTACTGCTTTGATTGATATGAAATGCTGCAAGTAAGTAGCTCTATGTTTATTCATGAAACAAAACAAAGAATTACATACAGAGATAAACAAAATATTGAATTTTCATAAATTATAAGATGACGTCAGATTTGCGTCATTAGCAAAATGATGCTTAAGTTCAAAACAAACAATAAAAACCGACATTAATAGGGTATGTGAGCACCCCTCACCTGCATACAAAGTTTACAGCGTGTTATCATGCTTGTTACAAGGGGATCAACCACCGCAGAGTCCAGTAATCGCCATTCCTCCTTTTGGGCAGTTTCTAAAGCTCTGAGAGTGGCTGGATGTGGGAAACGTCGACATACAGCACGGCCGAGGTTATCCCAAAGATTTTCAATTGGATTAAGGTCCCGCGAGTAAGCAGGCCACTCCATACGCGCAATCCTCTCACTCTCCAGAAAGTCGTCAATGATGGCAGCTCTATGGGGACGCGCATTATCGTCCATTAAAACGAAGGAAGGACCAACTGCTGCAGCGTACAGTTTCACAATGGGGTCTAGGACTTCATCTCGATACCGTACAGCCGTCACAGAACCTCGCCTGTAGATGTGCAGGTCGGTGCGATATCCCAATGAAATCCCTGCCCAGATCATGATGCTTCCACCGCGGAATGCATGATGTTCGGTGATGTTCTGGGGCCGATTGCGTGTGCCTTGTTCCCTCCAGACCCTTACACGCTGATCATCGGGTTGTAGGGCAAATCTGGACTCATCCGTGAACATAACATTACCCCTATCAGACATAGTCCAATTCACATGCTGGCGGAATCACTGTAATCGTGCCCTCTGGATTGGACGGATAAAGGAACACAAACTCGTAGTACCCGGACGTACAGCCCATTCCTGTCTAGCCTTCGACGAACAGTAGTGGCAGATATCGTCTTACCAATGGCCGCTGCAACCATAGATGTCACACGTGTTAAGGTCGATCTTTGATTCCACTTGGTTACAACAGCAGTATATCGATCTTCCGCGGGGGTCGTAACCCTTGGACGACCGGCTACAGGTCTTTCGACAACTGTTTGGCTGATATGGAATTGTTTCCATAATCGTGAAATGACGGAATGATGAACGCCGAAGAAATGAGCAACATCTGTTATAGACTGTCCTGCTTCAATGCGTCTGACAGCCCGCCCGCTCATAATCTTCCATTCGTCTTCTGGAAGCCATAGAAACACGTCTAGCTTGAAAACAAATTGTACGAACGTTCTAAACACCTTTCATCAGCACTTACATGCAACTCCTGTAATCCTTCACAATGTAATCCTTCTTATACGACTGCCTGTTTTGCATATTTCTCGACGCGAAACCGTGATTGGCTGTTACCTATATAATTTGCGTACTTCCTTCTACCTTTGCAGCAAATTTCAGCTTCTTTAATTCAGATCTCTCACGGAAATTAACATTTTTCTCTCCGTGCTTAACTTTTGGATGTGAGTGTAAAAGCGTGGGGCGCTCATAGCAAATATTTCAAGTATGAAAGCAAGTATTAGTAATATTACGTAATAGAAAGACTGCAGAGGGAAAAGGATACCTTTATTGATAGCATTACATCTAATTTGGATAACATAGACAGTTTGTAGGTTACATTGATACTTTATTTAAGTACTAGTTTAAGTAAATGATTTTTAAATCTCACATAATTATCTAATAATTACTTTTAACATAGTTCGTAAGCCTAAATAATATTTTCATCTTAGGAATTGGTTCTGTATTCAGAAACTAATGTAATTCAAATTTCAAGTAAGTAAAAAAGTAAGTATGTTTTAGTAATATTGCTGCCTGTCGATTTTCACCGCTGGCCAAAATCGTCAGCAACGGGGTGGGTGGGGGTCAGGTGAGGGTCGATGTCGACTTCACGGCATGCGTCTGACGGTCTTCAGTTCACTTGGCGACGGGAAGGGTCTGACTTGCCTGCCTGGCAAGTCGTCTTCACCTCGGGGAAGGCCTGTCTCGGTCTTCGGACTTCGGTCTTCGTTTGCCGGTCACGGTCCTTCCGTTGGCCGGCTTCGGGTGATGTTTTAGCGGGGAGAGCGAATTGGCTTTCACCGCTAAACTCAGCTTCGCTGTGTCTTCCTTCTCTTACCGGCGGCGTGTCCTTCGCTCGGCCGGTCTTCAGGCTTCCAGGCGGGGAAGGGCGATTTTGCCGTCCGCGTTGGTGATGGCCTCGTCTTACTGCGTTCTCGTACTCTTACTTTTCTCCAGACTGGAGACGACCTTGCGGCTTCGTGCCGCGGAAACGTACTGTAGGCGTCCTTAACTGGGGAGTATCCTTTCCCCCTTGGCCAGTCGTGGCCGAAACACTCACACTCCTTCCCTAGCTCCAAACGAATACGGAGAGCTTCTCCCTGCGGCTGGCTTGCCGCCACACTAACTGTCTTTCCAAGGTGGAACGCTCCATTATATCCCGGCGTTCGGCCTCGCCATCAGCTCTGGAACTGTCAACTAACCTCAGAGGTGACGGGGAAACCGAGCACCGGGCAAGGAAGAGTCCACCTACGGGAGGAAAACAAACGGGGCAAAATCACCAGGTAACAATATTATGCAATAGTAAGAGATGATCAAGCAGTGTTGGCAGAATCAGAAGAAGAGTTACAGAAAATGATGGACAGTATAGTAAAAGTTGGGAAAGACTTTGGAATGAACTTAAACGTGGGAAAAACCAAGGTGATGAGAATAAGCAGGCAAGAAGGTAGTGTTAATATCTCCTTAGAGGGAAAGATTATACAGCAAGTAAAGGCTTTTAAATATTTGGGAAGTCTGGTGAGATGGGATGGAAGTTGTACCGAAGAAATAAGAAGTAGAATAGCAATGGGTAAAGGAGCATTTGAAAAGGTAAAAGCACTGTTGACAGCACAAGGCATTTCAATAGAATTAAGGAAAAGGTTTGCTAAATGTTTTGTATGGAGTGTGATGTTATATGGTAGTGAATCATGGACTATTAAAAAGAAGGAAGAAAGATTTCTAGAAAGTTTTGAAATGTGACTCTGGAGAAGAATGTTAAATGTGAAATGGTCGGATAGAGTAAGGAATGAGGACGTTTTAACAAGAATAGGTGAAAAAAGGAAATTGTTAGAAACCATACGCAAGAGAAAAACATCTTGGTTAGGACATGTGCTACGAAGAAATTGCCTACAACAAAGAATAATAGAAGGAAAAGTAGAAGGAAAGAGAGGAAGAGGAAGAAGAAGGATTGGAATGCTGGATGATGTTAAAAGGGGAAGAAAGAATGATCAATTGAAGAAAGATGCACAGGATAGAAGAAAATGGAGAACGTCCAATTGAAACCTGTCGTAAAGACAGTTTACACCAGAGAGAGAGAGAGAGTAAGAGAGCAGAGTAAAATCATACCTTTACCCGTAGCATTGATTAGACAGTTTACACCAGAGAGAGAGAGAAAGTAAGAGAGCAGAGTAAAATCATACCTTTACTCGTAGCATTGATTAATAGCATCATTGAAATATTTCTTATGAGCGCCCTCACGCTTTTATTTTTAGTCATATCTTTTAAATATTATACATAGAAGAAAAGAAAAATATTTTATGCTTTTTAGTGCATTTTAGATAAAAGCGTGTTTTTTAAAAGTTTTTTTTTTTTTTTTTTATAAATTTTATTAAGCTTTTTTCAGTCTTCAGTATCTTGTAATCTATTTTTCGTTCCACTTCCTATTAAAGATAAAAACGTTTTATAGGCCTATTTGAATTTTTTTATTTTTCATAAATTTCAATATTATTTAATTAATAAAACTTAAAAATATAATTTTTTTAACATATATACTTTTTACTACGGTTGTCTATATTTTCCATTTCTTTCATCTTTTGTTATGTTGCGGAGACGTTTCTGTGACTTGAGGCTTTCGCTGTCTGTCACGAGAAAGTCGTGGTTGACGTTCTTGATTAGATTCATTGCACTCATTTTTGTATCGTTTAGTTAATCTCTCTTATTCAGTTTCTCTTATGCGTTTTGCTTGATATTTTAACCTTCTCTAATCGTCTCTTTCGTTGTGTTGCAGTTTTCTTCCGTTTTATTTTATTTTTATCCAATATGCTGTGCCGGCTGGTCTACCAATGCCGGCGCAGGAAAGGAAGTGTTGCCTTGGCGGAATATTTGAGTATGGCGAACGTATATAGTGGGGCTTTCTTGATGGGGTAATTATTTCGCATCATATCTTTTTATATTATAATAAGATAAATACATAAGAAATATATATAACATATATACAATTAGGAATTATTATTATATAAATACCGGCATTTAGCGGCTAGTCTCCGTACTGATGGCGTCCGGAAGGACGTGTTGCCTTGGCGGATTATATGTGAATATAAAATATATAATTAGTATATTGTTGTAAATTATTGTATTGTCATCCGAGATAAGCAAGTGTGCAAAATTTCAAGATGATCGACCGATGTGAAGTGACTTAAAAATTGATTACAAGAGTTGATCCGGAAAACAGACAGTGTGGCAATCTATATTGCTAAAATATCTTTTATTTCTCTGTCTGTCTGGCGCAATTGTTAATTTCCTGTGAAAAAATTACTACAATGAAAAATTTGCGACGAAAATCGAACCTGCAACCTTTTGATCCGATGTCAGACGTCTTATTCATTAGGCCACGGGGACTGCACTTAATTTATTGTTTCTTATCACTCGCTTTGTGTGTGTGTGTCTGGCAAGAGCCAGAGAAAAAAGAAATCATTAATTTTAGCCTACTAGATTAAAATTAAAATTTCAATGTTCATTTTTTTTCCAGCGACCACCTGAAGACTCGTTAGAGACATAGCTCGACATGAATGAAGAAATTACAAATGACGAGCGAAAATACTCTAACTAAAAACCGTCACATTGTTATCACGTCATTGTTGAAGGGCGTATATATTATCACTAATATATTATTATTATCAGGTTAGATTAATTAACTAAACATAGGCAACTTTAGTATACGTACGTACAAACATACATAGATTAAATCAGAAAATTATTTTTACTTTTAAATTACGTTACTGCCTAACATAAAAGTTTGGAAAATTAGCACTTAGCTGTCTACTTAACAAAATATCACTTGAAAACTGTACATTGATGTTAGTCTTTTAATGTTTTTTAAAGCCGTATGAACACTGTTTTCAAAATTAATTAAACAATTATACTATACCTATATTCAGAACCTGTTGATAGGAATTTATCATTCCTAACAGGACTGTGACTTTTGTATTTAGAAATAATAAAAAATAGTATTGTTTATTCTGTAACAGATTCAAACCTTTGGTTTCCCCAGCAAACAACATGGCGGGTCAAGGACCAAAGCACATATTTACAAGTATAAAAAATTGTGCAAGAATGGTTAGGGATGTGTGGTTGTGTCGATAAATTTCGTGTTTTTGTAAAATCCTAGTGCATTGAGGCTGTGGTGAAATATGTGAGGCACCAGACCAGTGGCAGACAGGACGATGGGGTCAACATGTACTCGGTCCTGCCTCCACTGCTTCTGGAGCTTGTGGGCTAGATCAGTGTATTTATTGATCTTGTCTGCGTGAGTTTTCTGCATGTTCTTGCTGATAGGCACTGCAATATCAATGAGGTAGGTCTGTTTGTTGACCTTATCAACAAGTGTGATGTCAGGCCTGTTGTGATGTATGGTTTTGTCTGTGTGAATGGGGGATCCCAGTACAGCTTATGTGAGGGTGACTTAATACGCTTTGTGCTGTGTACTTGTAGTATGGGACCTTGTTCTTAATAAGTGAGTGTTTGTATTATTATTATTATTATTATTAAAAAAATATATTAATATATTAGTATGTTGATCCGTTAGCCGAGTGAGTAAGGGCGCTTGGCTGCTGGGTTGTAGATGGCCGTTAAACTTATCTGGAATTGGAGAAAACATACGATATAAAATCTCTAAGTAATAATTTAGTATATCATCTCCTTTAGATAGGAACAATTTTTGAAATTTTTAAACTGTCGGGATATTTTTTATTATCTATAATTATCCTAGAGATTTTTTGTTTTTTCGCTTATTAATATTTAACATTACCTGATAGTTTCGTTTCTCAAAGACAATAAAGTTTTGCACCTATAAGTTTACATCATTACATAATCTTTTATCACATTTCATTACATTTCTCCAGCAAATGAGAATTGGTTGCAAAATTTGTCACTAACAATTTTTTCTTTATTGCAAGATTTAATGCTTTCCGTTAGTTTTTTAATTCTATGTTTTCAGGTATTTTGCTGTCCTAATATTTTGATTATTTCATTCCAATGGGTTTTTGGAGGATTTAATTCATTATTGAATTTATTTTTATAGCATTTTTTTAAGCCTCTTCAATTTGCTATTTAGTTTATTTCATAATAATTTATAGTTATTATAAAAGTTCATATTAGTTTTGTTGTTTTTCCATTTCCTAAAGAAATAGTCTTTTTCTTTGATTTCTTTTATTTTTAAAATAATAATAATAGTATTAATAAAAAAATAATAAAAATAAAAATAAAATAAATAAAAATAATAATAAATTTAAAACCATCAACACTTTTGTCGTCCCTACACAAACATATTCCTTCAGCATAATTCCATGGACAAACACCGAACTCGAAACGCTACAACGCACAACACGCACTATATTCACGAAACACAACATGCACCACCCCAAGTCCGCTACGGAAAGGATGACTCTTCCCCGCAAAGAGGGAGGTAGAGGACTCATCAACCTCATCACCCTACACGAGGAACAAGTGTTCCTTAAGTGTTTACACACACTTAAGGAACACTTCCACCAAAGAGCAGAATACTCTCCACTACACTCAATCATTGTCAAGGCACACCTCACACCCCTGGATCTCAAAAACGCTTCAACACTCAGCAGCTGCGTGAATAATGGGCTTGTAAGGAACTCCATGGCAGACATCAGCACGAACTCAGCCAGCCTCATGTCGACATGGAAGCGTCGAACAGATGGCTGACGAGTGGTGAGCTGTTTGGGGAGACCAAAGGGTTCATGATCGTGATACAGGACCAAGTATCCCCACACGCAACTACAAAAAACACATTCTACACTACGCAAACACATATGCTGACACACGCAGGAACAGCCACACTACGCATGAGACGATCCACCACATAATATCGGGCTGTCCCCTTCTCTCCCAAACAGACTACCTCCACCAACACAATCAGGTAGCGTCGATCGTTCATCAACACCTAGCTTACTTACTTACTTCTTATCAACACGGTCCCGTACTACAAGTACACACCAAGCGTATTAGAGTCACTCTTACATAAGCTGTACTGGGACCGCCCCATTCACACAGACAAAGCCATACATCACAACACACCTGACATCACACTTGTTGATAAGGTCAACAAGCAGACTTATCTCATTGATATTGCAGTGCCTGTCAGCAAGAACATGCAGAAAACTCACGCAGACAAGATAAGTAAATACATCGTCCTAGCACACGAGCTCCTGAAGCTGTGGAGGCAGGACCGAGTACGTGTTGTACCCATTGTTCTGTCCGCCACTGGTCTGGTACCTCACACACTGCACCACAGTCTCAGCACTTTAGGACTTCACATAAACACTTAGGCACAACTCCAGAAGGCTGTGATACTCAACACAACACGCATAGTAGATATAGGAACACATTTCTAACCCTCCTTGCACACTTTTTTTACACTTGGTAATATGTGCTTTGATACTTGACCCGCCATGTTGTCTTTGCTGGGAAAAACCAAGTCTTGAATCTTTTACATAATACAAATAAATATTAATAAACTGATGGTAACTTTACAATAAAAATACAAAATGTGATCATTAATACAATTACAGAGACTAGAGCTTAACATGCACCGATCCATTGAAATGCAATTGAGTCAATATTTTACTACATTATCATGTGTCCGGTCTTTGTCTTGGTTTCGTTTTTTACAATTTAATCGACTGCTAAGATCTTGAAATTACAAGATCGCCAAATTTAGCTTATCGCCAAATAACTTGAAACTTGAAGTCAAAAGTAACATCACTAACTACAAAATGCATTGTAATAAAAAAAATCTCCAGTCTTTGAAAATATAACAAAAATAAAACTTCCATCATTTTTATTTAATGATAATTGATTGTAATATTACGTAATATTGTAATTCGTATCAATAATTATTAGCCATAACTTCGGGTAAAAGAGTTATATAATAAACTACTGTATTTTATTTAGGTAATGCTCGAAACAACTAGGCCTAAACTTGAAGAAAATATGAAATGATAAGTTCTTAGCACATGCGTATTTACCTTTTGAATTTAAGAGAATGAATGAGGGATCATGTTTACTGGTAGTTAAATGATCAGGCATTTCCTGACATAATTTGTTTATAGCACAATAAAAAGCATTTCTAGATTAAATCATCCCAATTGATCGCTGGATAATTTAGAATCAATGGAGTATTCTTCAAAATAAAAAGCAAATTAATCATAAATACATTCTAATAGATTGTCATTATTTAAAGTAAAAAGAAAATAAATGACAGATAACATTAGAAGTTAAGAATTTCCAAAAGTTTTACATAAAATTGTTTTTATTTATCATTACAATAAATGAATGCTTCTGAAACCATAGTTCCGTTATAAAAAAAAGTCAGCATCTATTAAATTAAATTGTTGCAGAGATAATAAATCGAAGAATCAGAACTGAATATAACTCTAGAATTAAATATTAACTGCAAAAGACAATATGGATTTTAATGGCAGTAAAATATGATCGTAATTGCATTTGAACGTCGTTTGAATGGACATCTGTTGGTGGAAGTTCTATCTATTTCCCAAATGCAAATGGCGTCTTCACTGACAGATGCCATCATTGATGGCGCAGGCGAAACCAGTCTCTTGTTTCTGTTATCTAAACTTCGTTAAATGGCAATCGAGACTCCAACGATAAACTTAATGTCTAAAATTATTAACAGCAAAAATAAAATGTATTTTTGTCACCTGTTTGCTCGTTTTCCTTGGTGTTCCTGCTGCAACCACTTGGCTGTCCACTGCAAAGCAATGGTAAACCAGATCCGCAAGATAGAAATTGTATTCGCTAAGTTTAATATTTTATAGAGTTATTTTTTATTGTTCTATTGTATGTACATCCTTCTTGCAACGTATTCTTATTGATAATCAGAGGAGTAAAATATCTGTTTCATTAGTTTCGTAAAAACTGGTTTAGATTTTCTAATTCATTAAGTCCATTGCTATTCAGTGGGAAATTTTTTGGAACGATTACATTCAATTCAAGGTAGCAGGTTTCTTTTGTTGTATCCATCAGTGGAATTTTAACATTCGGAATAACAGTTCAGTGCAAAAAAAAAAAGGATGGTGACCCTTTAGCAGGATTTTATCATTTGTGGATATTTATGTAACTGCGAATTACAGGAAAAACATCAGTGACTTTCTTCGTTTAGTGATTTCTTCATCTTTTCTTCATCTTAGTTTTATTTTTTTTACTGAAGCATCGTTCAAAACGCCTACATCTTTAAGGAAGAAGCTACAGTGGAGCCAATCTTCTGAAAGAACACCTTTAAGAAGACCTTGAGGTTTTAATTTTTTTATTTCAAATTGAGTTCCACTTTTAACTGTACGTTATCTCTATATAACCTATATTACCTCTCTCTTTCTATATATATATCTTTTACTCTATATAAATGATAAATATATCTTAGCGTTAAATAACAAAAAAATAATAAATAAATCAGTCGTTATTTTAACCAAAAATAATTTATCTCTAAATATTAATAAAATATTAGTAAACTATTTTATTCAAAGTAGAAATTTTGCTGTAACAGTTTATTACGCACTTTAATCCTAATTGACGAATTCGCAAAACTAAACTCATCAAGTTTTATGTGAATTCCATTAACTGAATCTGAGGGAATTTGAATCTGCACTGAAGCTTTTTTTTTTTTGGAATATTTAAATTAACATTAATTTTAAAAATAACTTCTGTTATTAATTACAATTTTTAAATAGAGACAGAAATCCATTGTCTAACAAAAGAAAAAAATTAAGAATAAATATCTGAATAGAAAAGATTTTTGTAGCTACGCAATAGACGTCAACTATTCGTTAGACCTCGATTGACTTCTATCCTTCAGTGATTTGTTCCCAGCATCCGTTTCCCATTGAAGCACGAAATGTTTGTTTTTGAAATTTTATCATCGTCAAGATTTGTCTTTATTAAGAATACCATAAAGACGTTAAAAAGATCAACCGATCACACTTTCTGATTGAAAACAGTGGACATTCAGGTTTTGGTATTCTGCGAAATCACTGAAGATTTTTTCTTGGGTGATAAATGGTGATTGGTCAACGTTGTTCAATTAGGAAGAACGAATGTAAAAAAAATTCGTAAAACATCGTTTTGAAAAATATATTCACAGATAAGAAGCCGTTCAATCACTCCATCCTCTTATTTTTAGAATTCTTTTTCATAAAAGAGTTTCAGAGTTTTATGAGCTTCAGTTCATAAAAAAAAGCGAGATCACAACTAAACTCTTTTTAGGAAAAAAAAAAGAGAAATTTCAGTAATGAATAATGTTTAAATTAGAATCTCAAAAAGATTACCACCAGATAATGCGACTATAATAGCAAGTATTAAGTGTTTCATTCATAGAAAGAAACACAACATTGTAAATAATTGACTATTAGCTATTATTAAGACAATAAAATAACTAAAATTTGTATATTTTATTTTTAATAATTGTTACTTCAGTTCAATTCTCTGATCTTTCGGTATAAAAAAGGGATTTTTTCATATCTTATTTTGTAAAATAATTTATAGAAATTCTTGTCCTTTAATATTTTAATACATCTTAATAGAATATACAGCTTCATTCCATTTATCTCAAACAGGATTTTTCATTTCTTTTTTTCTTCTTTTTCCTGTTTCTTTTCATAAAATCACGTTCCCTTCAAACGATTGATTTCCAAAATCTCTGCCAGTATTCAGACAGTGTTCATTATCTACCTGCATTTATTCTAATTCTCTTTTCTTTCTATTGTATCTTTTTTTCCTTCATTTATTGAATTTAAAAATAAATTCCTTTTCTTTTAAATTTTCCAGTGCTTTCTTTCAAATTAGAAATCTTTTTTTTCGTGACTGCCAATTTTATTGTTTTAAAAGTAACATCTTAAATGCCTTTAAAAGTGGTTCTGGCTACTGACTCTTTATTGTTTGGGAAGATCGAATTGAATAACGTTCACAGTTATGATGGGGCCACAGTATTTGATAATGCGACGCTTCAGTGAATGTCTTTTCATTTTCTTTCGTCTAATACATTGGGCATAAGTTTCAGCATGATTTCCTAAACGAATAAAATCAAGCATTTTTATGTATTACTAATCCATATACTAAGAAGAAAAAGATGAAAGATTAACCTTTTTAGATGTATGTCTAATAAAAAAGAATATTAGTAATTTATATGTTAAACATCATCGGAAAGAGTTCCAGAGCGATCATATTTTAAATTTTAAGTCTAGCCATAGCTTTGTAATTAAAAAGAATATTGTAGAAAATTACATTTATAGATTAGACAGAAATTCCAGCCAAAATTTACATTTTGAAAATGAAATAAGAAATATGAAACACATATTGAAGAAAAATGATTACGAAGATAAGTTTGTCAATAAAGTAATAAATGATTACAATAAAATTAAAATTAAAGAAATAGGGAAATACGATGATAAAAGTAGAATAATAATCCCATATTTAAACAACAGCAGTTGGGAATTAAAGAAAATTTGCAAAAGACATGGAATAAATGTAACATTTGAATATCAGAACAAATTGAAAAATATCTTATGCCATAAAATAAATGAAAATAATCAAAATGCAAACATGGGATTAATTTATCAATTAGAATGTCTAAATTGCGGTAAAATTTATATTGGCGAGAGTAAAAGAACGACCCTTGAACGAGCAAAAGAACACATTTACTGTATTAAAAATAAATTAGACTACAAGTCTGATGTAGCTAATCATTGTTCTCGAACGGGGCCACTGGATTAACGATGAGGTCAAAATTTTAATGTTAGAAAAGGATTGTAAAACTAGGAAAATATTGGAGAGCTTCATAATAAGAAATACCAAGAACTTAAATTTCAATAAAAGTAGTGGCTTAGAAGTAGAGAGTATATTTGTAAATTTAGCCAATGAAATGGTAAAAAAATGCTTCAAAGGAAACAAAAAATCTGTAATAATTAAGGAATTCAATGAAATGTAAATTATCAATTATTGTAATATTAATAACAAAATCTGTAATAATTAAGAAATTCAATGGAATGTAAATTATCAATTATTGTAATATTAATGTGAGAATGTAGATGGTATTGCATTATTGTGATTGTTGATAACTATGCTTAAGCAATGTAAGTTCACCTAAAATCATATTGTTATCAAACAAACTTGAAGAAGAAAGCAAGGAAAATAGGCTTTCGAAAATTCGTTGGCATTAAAAATATAATTTTTTAATGTTTCAAGAGTAGAAGTAGTTTTTATTTTTATGTATTAAAAAATTTCTAAACGTTTCGGAAAAAATGAAATTAATTCATAAATTAATTTTGATATTATTAAGATACGAAAATAAAAGTTATTAGAGTCACATGTACACTAACAGAGAGTTACAGCTTAGGTGGTGTTTGTAGGTTTAAAAAAAAAAGCATCTGCTTCATTTTCGCATTCACGTGTTCATGGAGATTCCTTTGAGTTGTATTTTCTTATGTTTCTGTCTACGGAAGCTGTAGAACTATAATATATTACTTATCAAACGACTTCGTTTAAATTTTATTTCCTTAAAAGATTTAGGATTGGGAAGAACTTGATGATTTTAGAAGTGAATTTTTGCTTTTTTGATAGATCAGAAAATTTCCCAAAAGTTTTTCTGTTCGTAAATAGGCGTGCTAAGTTTGAAGAAGATTCAACCAGAAGGTCCTTAAAATGATTGAATCAAATGAGGACATATACCATTGAGTGTACAAAGCTTGTATACTTATTAGCTTATATAATAACTTTCTATTAACTATTTTGAAGAGATTCATTATACAAGCACAGAGATCTCCTCATTTTTAATTGTTCTCTAGATTTTAATAACATTCCTAATCCTTTCCATATTTTCTATGGTGATTAACTGACCTTCAGATGTATTTTCTGTTATTGGTAGATTACTATTAACTAACCTTAGACAGTTTAAGTCATATGACGACCATGAAAGTGCTTTGGAATATTTGTTAGTGAATAAATAGTCATTACGATACTGATTGACTTATGTGGATTACAGCGGCCATACAAATTCTGTATCTTAGGAGTCCGCTGGATTTTATAACCAAAACGCAGACTAACCAATTTAAAAATGTTCCTCATTAATTTCTGAGAAGCCTTTAGACTGAGAGTGAATAATTTCTTCATGATTACGAATTGATCCCATTAATTCCACATTTTGTTCTTGTTTTTTATTTTCTTGCTTTTAGTTTTTGATGGGTCACTGTCTCCATCGTGTATTCATAATATCTCCCATCGTACGCCTTTTGAGTCTTGCATGGGCTGATTAGCTCTGGCTGATGAGAGCTTAACAAGCTCGAAACGGCCGTCCCAGAATATCAGCTCGACTAAAAAAGGCATTTTTGTTTGAATTAATTCCTTTTGTTTTACCCATCAGAGGGTTTGTTATTTGTAAAGTTCCCATATTTCTTTTGTAGATCCCTCCTTCTACAGCCTCTACCATTAAATATTTCCAACATCACAAATTTAAATGTAAAAAAACTACATTTAATACTAAAAAGCAAATTTTCAAAAAGATTACGTCTTTTCTTTTTCAAGCCTAAAAAATAATAACAGTAAGTTGAAGAACAATTAAATTCCTCGAGAAAATATTAACAATGTCATTTACTTACAATCTTTGACATGATATAGCTTAACAATTTAGTTCCTTGATTGTAACCTTATTATTACATTTTGTGGACATTTTATCTACAAAACTTTTAGCTAATCTTATGAAATATTTCTCTATTTCAATACCATCATTCCTATTCATATTTTTTCTTTTTGTGTTCCGGATAAACATACTTTCTATTATCTTTCTTAGTTTGGTGTCTCTTTCAATATATAAAATTTGTCTCTCGTTGTTAATGCAATGATTTCTGTTCACACAATGTTCTGCCACTTCTGATTTTTCAATGTACTTGTTCCTAATGCTGGAACCATGTTCCGTCATTCGTTCCTTCACTGTTCTTTTGCTCTCGCCCAAATAGAATAAATCGGGAATAATAAAGTCTATCTGAAATTGGTTATAGTTTGCTTCCTTCTCCTCCTCCTACACTTGATAGTAAATCTGCAGGAACGGATTTGGTCGTTATCATGTTTTGGAAAACATTAAAATATAGACAACAATATGGAGGAGGAACTGAAAGGCATTGTTTTTGCCATGCATATACGTATTTGTGCAGAAATAAACTTCAAAATCATCCCTATTTGAGAATTTATTTATCTTTCTTAATCAATAATCAATGTATTAATAAATAATCAATTTACTTTTTTTAATATTCGTCTTTTAATTAAATTTGATCTTAATGTCTAAAATTTATAATTTACTCTGAGGATTTGTTGCCAATTGGACTATTACTAACTCGGATAACGAGTCTTTTATAAAAATAAACAAGACCCAAAATCTAAAAACCAATTTTTGAAGGAATCCATATTTTATCTATTATTTCTATCAAAACTTCCATTCTTCAACTTTCAGTAACAGTCTTATTCACGAATGAATTAATGTATTTGATTCTTTCATTTCCAAAACCTCTGTACGATCAGATGTTGGAATTTTAGAAATGTCAGAAAAATTTTGTAACAGAAATTAATTTTAAATTAATTAATTCTAATAATTTCAAAATTTCCATAACAAAGAAACCTAAAACGAACACAAAATAAAGATTCACTGAGTTATGAATCCAAGACAGACTGGTACCGGGAATCCAAGACAAATTGTTTCCAAACCTTCATCAGCTGGGTTCGCCCAGAATCCGCAGCTCAGTGAAGTCCAAAAACTTATTTATGTCAAATAGACAAAATAATGACCCTTACATAAAAAAAAAATCAAAAAACACAATAAAAATAAAAAATATTATCAATGAATCCCCGCCAGCACTACGCCTAGCTTATAAAAGATTAAATGTAAAACTACAAGCGGTAATTGCAAAGTTTGAAACTTATTGAAGAACAATTTTTAAGTCCATCGAATTATTATAAATAGCCTTAGAATAAAAAAATAAAAAACCACTCACTGAAACAATATTTCTTTGATATCAGAAGCCAAGGTTCTTCTTCCAATTGCGTCTTCTAATGTTGCAACATTGAAATTCGTTCTTAATTATTAGGATAACTGCAGTGGATTTGAACTTGTTCTTTTCTATAACAGCATAAATTTCAAATGAATTCTGATCCGGTCTTACTGTAATACGATATTTCGATTTTAATCAAAGAAAATATTACTGTTAAAAAAATCACATCCGTATTAATTGTGTTGTTTTGATTTTCGAAAACAGAGTCTCCTCTTTCGCATTCATTTACTTGGATTTACCACACGTCGGGTAAGAAATTCGAATCAGATTATTTCTTAAGAATGACAGGAAGTAAAAGGAACTAAGCATTGAATTATCTTTTCTTTTGATTTGAATTTCTTTTCTTTTGAATTGGATCCCTATTTTAAAGAGTTTACAAAAAAACTTAATAATAAAGAAGGTTTAACGTGTATTAATGTAATATGAAAAGGGAAGAAAAATCTATAAAATGCACAAATTCGTTAGAATTGTTTTCCTTTAACGCATTGAGCCATTATCAAAAGCAATCTGGGATAGCTATTTCGTCCTTATTAGGACTCATCAGCCAGATTTAGCTTTTGATAGCTTTTGATAGCTTTTGATTTAGCAAAGCTGGCCGAGGTAATTTTCCTGTACTGGTTGCAGCGATTTTTCTTTGGTTGTTTGCTTTCAGCCAGGTCCCACTTTCCTGAGGGGGAGGCGGGATCATAGGTATCGACGCATTCCGAGTTTCATTATCAAAAGCTAAATCTGGCTGATGAGTCCTAATAAGGACGAAACAGCTGTCCCAGATTGCTTTTGATAATGGCTCAATGCGTTAAAGGCAAACAATTCTAACGAATTTGTGCATTTTATAGATTTTTCTTCCCTTTACAAAAAAACTCTTCATGGAATCGAAGAAAGATGAACGAAATAGAATACGAATCTTATCGCTAGATGAAGTGCCTTTAAAATTATTTTTTCAAGTAATTAAAATAAAACAGAAAAACTATCTATTCCTTGTCAATCTTGTTTACGACCTCTTTCTGTCACTTTTATGTCCGTTGCTTTTCTTCTTCCGCTACTTAGAAAATAGCAAAACGAAGAATATTAGAATAAGAAAACATTAACAATAATTAAGATAAAGGATTAGAAGCCATATTGGCCTCTTTAGGGGAGTTACAGACATCTATTCCTCTACCGTCGGAATGAAGTTAAAATCGGGTGGAAATTAACATTAATACAAGATGTATTTCTAAATAGCTTCAAACTCAAAGCAGATATATTTTCAATCTAAAAAAAGTAAAGGTATAAGTGAAGCATAAATTCTTGATTCTTGATATAGTTACAAACTCAAACCATTCTCGATGAATGTCCCACACTGTGCAATTTGTTTTGTTTTTTTATTTTTGTTAGTTTAGAACTTGATGAATAATCCACATATGAGCAGAGACAGCTTCTACCTTCACTGCATAAGCTTCACAATTTGTTTTTCTTTTTTTGATTCTGGATTTTCCGCAGAACTCTTTCCTTCGTTTTCGAGTAGCATCTAGATTAAAACAATTTCTGTTGTTCGATTCATCTTGTTTATCGTTTGTGTCTTCTTTTTTTTTAATTCTGAGACGAAAAGTTACTTTCTACAACAAAATCCTCGAGCAGTAGTAGCGCAGTATTGGACACTTTCTTTAAAATGTTCCTTTTTATTTCTGATGAAAGGAATCGGATGAGTTATTTGTTGACTGGGAATCACTGATCCCTGTCTGTTAGGCTTGAAGTAAGAAAAGCTCATGGCAACTTACGTAGAAGAATTCCTAGAAGTTCTGTAATTCCTCATTGGCCAGCAATGTTAGGTTTGGAATCTTCCTAAGCTACTAAATGAGCACAATTTTTGATAAACATTATTCCATTGATAATATTACGATGAAGTGCAGCTTAAGTAGCGAGTAATAAACAGAAATATGGAAATGCAAAACATTAAAACTAGTTAAAAAAAAAGTCTTAATTTCAACCGGACTCTTTAACCGTATCAAAATTAAAAGTAGTTTATTTTGGCAGATTATAGTGACTTGAATATGGCCTGGATATTAATAAGAGTAATTATTAATCAGAAAAACTGACTAGTTATCAAAGTTATTTCTCGCATTCACTTCAGCTTCATTCAAAATGATCAAATTTTAAACTGGTTTGATTCTACGTCCTTCCAAGGATTTATTGGCGTTTCTCTTTATGTTGTCTGTCTCAATGGAAGGTATCATTTATGTGTGTTTGTTTGTTTGTTTGTTTTTTTATTTTTTCTATGAAAATTTAGTTTGGCTATTCTAAGGGTTTATCGAAATAAGCTTTAATAATTATTCATGATTCTACCTTTGATAAAATTATATTAACACAAGATAATTAATCCTTTTAGACAGTGTCAAAAGCAAAGCGGCCCCATAGTATGCACAATTTTATAAACAAAATTTTATGAACAAAACTTTATCGGAAGCGACCACTTTTGACTCCCCAACTTCCAGTCAGGGAGTGATCCAAGAGGTCTGATGTTTTGGACGTGGTCACCTACTGTTTCATGCTGAACACAATGGTGAAGGTTCGGTCCCCTATGTTTTACAGGCAAGCTGTAACCTGGGGGCCGCTAACATTGCTTTTGTGCTGTCTGGATGGCACACTTTGTGGCGGCTAAGCTGTTAGATATAGTCGAATGAAACCTTCACCATTGTGCTCAGTATCAAAAAGTAGGTGACAACGAGTAAAAAATCTAACGTCTACGACCACTTCCTAACCCCCCCAAGGCGTTTTCTTTCTTTAAAGAATGCCTTTAAAAGACAGAAAACGCTTTGGGGGGGGGGGTCAGGGAGTGGTCCTAGAGGTCTGATTTTTTTGTACGTGGTCACCTACTTTTTGATGCTGAACACAATGGTGAAGGTTTGATTCTAAGGTTTCAGAGTGTGACATCAAGACAGGATAAAAGAAAGAGCGGTCCCCTAGTGGTTTTACAGGCAAGCTGTAATCTAGGGGCCGCTAAAAATGAGGATTTCAAGTCGATATGGTTGTTATCTTATTTTGTTGCAACCATCCAAACTAAGCTAAAAATGGTAGGATCCAATATTTTCACCTTTTTTATCAATTATGATTATAATTATGACTACAACTAATTTTAGAATTATTTATATGAAATATGAAAAAAACGTATTATAGCATTACATATGAATCATATATTTAATCCATCCTATGTAATAAAGTTTGTGTCTGTTTTGAAGTTGAAATAAGTTTGAAATCGGAAGGTTTTTTTTAGCAAAGAACAAATCAGAAACAATATCTTATTGAATTTAAATGAATTCAATCGTGAAGATGTCAAGATTTCAAAATACTGTATATGAAAAAACAAATCCTTTTTTCCTTGGATATTTACTGATCACTACCTTCTACAACTGGTGATGCACAAGAAATATTCAGAGGAAAATCTGTGCCTCAAGGCTCAGTCGACAATAGTCTGGCTGATGCTAACAAATTTTCTCTCTTACTTAAGTATTCCCAATTTTTGTTATTTCTTAATCTTTATTTAGTATAATATATCTTAGTCCGTCTTTATATATTTAGTTGCATCCGTAATTATATTCGTTTGCAATAATCTCCAGTCTTCATCCTTTTTTTCTTTGTTAGAATTCTTTGTTTAGAATATATAATATGAATTACTGAAGTAAATAAAGAAATACATCGGATTATCTCAAATCGCTATTGCTAATATAATTTTTATTATCTATAAATACAAGCTTTTCGTTTGGAAAAGAGTAGGGAATGAACTTGAACAGATAATGCCTTTATTTACAATATTGATCATAGCTCCTAAATTCTTAAAATAATAGGGAAAATTTTATCTCCGCGCTGATTTATAAGATTTATAAGATTTGGAAATGAAAAATAAACTTAAAAGATAACCAAAAATAAGCATTTTTCGAGTCATTCAAAGATACTCTAGATTAACAGAATCGATGTTCTTCACTGAAAGCAAAAACCAAAACCAACCAACAATCCTTCAATTCTGAAGGATCACTTTTAAAACAGAATAGTTTCATTAATTCTAACTTGAGAGTTTCTGGATTTGTGTTTATTTGTGATTATTTCACTCGAATTTTTTGTTCTCTGTTTCTATCTGTTTTTACGGGTATCAGCAATTTGCTTAAAATTTAATACGAAGTTTCTCAACTGAGAACATGAGGACGGTTACTTCACTCCCTTTCCATTCCAGTGAACCTGAGATCTCAAGGGAGCCACCACACGATGGAAAGCTGAGTGGATAGCTTATTATAAGCGGAATTTTCGTCTGCAAATTTTACTTCAATTTCTTCAAAAAATGTCTTCAGTTAATTTTCTTTTTGAGAGAAAGACATCTTGGCTCTGATAAATGGAATTTTATTCACTTTGGGCGTTCCTACAATATTTAACAGTTTCTTAAAAGTAATATCTCAATTATAGTTTTCTTCTATTCAGGCTTAGGATTTTCTAAAAAAAATTTCAATTACTTTGAGTACATGATATCAATTCAGGCATCAGTAGTTTCTTTCCTTATTTCATTCCAAAAGTGACAGATTTAACAGAAGTCAAAAGTTCCCAAAGGGCTTTAAATGCCTTCTTTAGCTTATTAATGGTGTCTTGCATTCAATTCCTCCACGAATCATTTTATCCAACAAATAGGTAAATAGGTGAAATATCTCGAAGCGATTGCAATGGAATCTAGGTGATGGAATGAAGAGATATCGTAATTATCTTACTATGGCTTCCACCTTTGTGCACAATCCTATTATTCAAGAATCAGTTAATGCCAAACTTTAATAAATTTACCAATAAAAAAATACCACTTGAAGAAACGAAAAAGATAACAAACGTTCAAGAGCATTTTCTGATTCAGAAAACTAGGCACATTCTCTTTTGTTGTAATTGAAACAGTTATTAAACTACTTTATTTATTCCTACCTTCAATAAAGTTTATTAAAAAATATGTTATATATTTATTTACTAATGAATTTTCTCACTATTTTTTTTTTAACTTCCTACGATTTTTAAATCAATGGTTAGTGGTTCTGAAATACATGGATTTTTTTCTTGTTTGCCACAGATGCACCTTATGATGAATTTTTGATTCTTCAATAGAATTTAAAGAAAAAGAAAATCATGCTTTTTTTTATACTTGAGAAAGTGAGTCAGATTTTTATGAAGTAAGAAACTATCTTCAGAATTTAAATAGAAAAAGTTACAATTTTATCTTGAAGTAACTGAGTTGACCTTGTTCAATTCCTGTTGTAATACTGTTGCTTCTAGAGTAAAAAACCCAGTGATTTGAGCGCTGGGCTGAGGGCTGGAGAAATTGGGTTCATTTTTGAGCGATGGCCGGAGATTTTTGCTTGGGTGTTTTTCCTCCCGACGAGTCTCTTTGCAACGACAGGGACGGAGTTTCAAAGACGTTGGACTGACCTACCCGTTATCATTTTTATCCTGATTATTAATAATCCTTGGAGCCTATTCCTCCAAAGTCCCAGAGTAACCTGCAAAGTTTAAAGCGGGATCCTTTACCTGCTACAGTATTCAGAAAGTTATCAGCATAACTCCATCGCAATCGCTAATGAATTCAACTTATTTTAAAATCAAACAAAATAAAAGAATTACACTCAAAGCATATCATAGAGAAGCTTTAAATTCAAATTAAACTCAGGCTTTTCTTACTAATAATACATTTTCAGGGAATGATCCTCTACATTATAATACTCTAAACCTTAACTCTTTTTTCGCTGCTTTTAAATAAAGATTAAGATTTAAAAAAAAAAAAGATTAAGATGATTTTGGAAGGAGAATTTAGATAACGTAATACTTTCAATTTCTTTGCCTGCTGCATTTGAACTGTCCCCACATCTATGAGCACTAAACATTTTGAGATTACTCACAAATGTCGCACATGTCTATTTTTGTGAGAATTTCCCCCTTAAATTCTTTGATTAATGTTCTACGTAAATAACGATGTAATTAGTATATGAACTTTCGAATGTTCGAATAGCAAGTTAGACATTGAAAGATGATACAAAAAGAAAGATTGATATTGAAAGAGAAGACAATATCCATATTGTTTACGAGTATATTTAACCCAGTGACTTCATAGAGATTTATAGTACAGTATGGCCCAAAACACAATGGGCGATTAAACGACACTGAACCGTTTTGAACAGAAAATGCTGCAACCAAAAGAATAAACAACGGTGGTTGTTTGCAAATATTCAATATATGTTCGATGTGATCTCCTTGGCGCTCTAAGCTGTACTCGTAGCGGTTCTGTAGGTTATCTACCATGTCCCAGAAGAGAAGTTGTTCCATTCCCCAAAGAGTTGTCACAATCTTTTGTCGCAGCTCAGCAATGTTTGCCGGAAGTTGTACTTGAAAAAGCATTTCCTTCAGCATTCCCCAAACATTCGCATCAGGTGGAGTTAAATCAGAGGAATGTTTGCTCCATGGGATATCACATGATTTCCGAAGATGTCATGAAATAGCCGAAGTGATTCCCTCGCCGTATGACACGTAGCCTCATCCAGTTGAAAATATTAGGAATGAAGACGTAGGTGTCGTGCTCGGCAGAAACATTGGAGGTTCCTGAGAAACAGCGTGATTACCTGTTCTCTATACAGAATATAGAGAATGATTTACAGTCATCGGATTGTGTTAGTCATCCTCAATGAAGTACGGACCAATGATGCCGTTTAAAGAGACCGCACATCACATCGTCACCCGTTCACTGTGGAGTATTGTCTCAATAATGATGTCTGGTCGGGCGAAACCAAGAAATCGGATTTTTTTTTTATTGATACCATTCAGATGAACATGACACTCGTCCGAAAACCAAACATTAGCCCAAAAATCCGGGATCGTCATTCACCATTGCTACCATGGAAGCACGGTACACGACTCTTTCTTCTTTATCGACAGGTTTCAATGGTTGGCCAGTCTTATTTTGTAAGGGAACCCAACAATGGTATTAAACTTACTCCGAACTGATGTTCGACCCATGTTCAGTTTAACTGTCGTTCGTCGGAGACTTCGTTGTGGCGACTGCAACACTTGCTCAAAAAGTCGGCCGTGATTTCCATTCATTGTTACTTTTACTGGACGGCCGGTGCAACCTTTCCGTTGTGTGAGTACACTTTCGGTTCGACGGAATTTATCGACGATGGATAGCATAACCTTGTTCGTGGGTGCTGGACGGTTAAAACGTTCCCGAAATTCCGTAGCAACGTATAGCAGGCTAGGTCCATTGCCACGGCCTGTTCCGTATGATCGAAAAAGATTAACTTTCTCTTCGGAAGTTAATACCATTTTCACAGCAACACTGATTAATCTCACATCACAGTCATTCCTGTTCCGAATACAATAATCACCTACGTGTTCATCTCGCAGTGCCACCTTTCATGTGGTCAAATTGTTCAGTGTTTTCGGTAATACTTAATTTAATACTGTTAAATACTACTATTACTAAATAGTTTTGATCGTCTTGTAAAGTTAATCTGTAAAATTAATCGTCTTGTAAAGATAATCTGTAAAATTAATTGTCTTGTAAAGTTAATCGTCTTGTAAAGTTAATCTGTAAGAAAAATATCCTGTTTGAAACAGATTTACTTTACAATGTTCAAAATAAAAAATTTAGTATATTTATTTTTCATTCAGTAACATTTTCAGATAAATTTTTAAATTGAACTCATTTCATTTCATAGACTCTTGTCAGCCCGAACAGTATTTCACATAAATTAAGGTATTATTTATTACGTTTTTTAATAGTTTATTGTTACAAGAAACTGAATTTAATTGGGATCAGGATTTTTTTTTCTCACTTTAGGTATCAACATATTCCATCCAGACCCGTATCTACTTCTCACAATTTCAGAACGTCATTACATACATTGATGAAAAGATATGAAATATACTGCAAACAAAATCCATATCCAAAAATTGGGTCCAATCATTCCAATAAAATGCTAGCCGTAATGTCCAACCTAATTTTGAACCTATACAAAGCACTTTTTATTCTCTTGGATGAAGGTCTCATCACCATAAAGCCGTGTGCTTTAAACCCGCTTTTATTGACCAGTTGACACCTTAATCTGAATTTTAATAAATCTGTAATTTATATTAAGTAGGACAGTAGGATATATTTGCATTCAATAAGTTCAAAGCTTCTATAAAAATAATTTATTTGCTACAAGCACTAAACACATAAGTGAGCAGTCATCAACAGTGTGGATAAAACAGTTCTATTCCAACGTCTTCTTATCATTTTCTTATTGACTTCACAGGTCCTTTCGTTGTCTTCACGTCTTCTTATTTTACTTCAACTGAAATCCTGAAAAATCAATGAATATCACTAACATTATTCGAGATTTATTAATATTTTCAAAAAATCCTTGTATATATATTAACTATTTTAATATTCTAATCGTTATCATTATTTAAAACTAGTCATAAGATATTATTATTTTATATTGAGATAGTTAATTATCTCTTGCACTGAGAAATCTTACTAGAATATCTTAGAATTAATTCAGACACATCTGAAAAAAAATAAAGAAAAAAGAAATCCATTATAGAGTTACTGGATATTACCAAGAGATCTTCTCATTTAGTGCTACTTACAGCTAATGCGTTGTTATCATTAGCAGAAATTTATTAGTAATATTTTACGATTCCTCTGACAGTTCTGAATTTCTTTTTAAATTACCGATACTTGAAGAAAAGATACCATCTTCTAAGAACACTTACAGATAATTACCAATTAAAGAAAAATTACTTACTTAAAGTTCAAATAGAAATTCTAGTGACAAAGCCTTAAAAAGAATAGTTCAATATAAATTCAGATTCACAGTTGGTGATAAAACATTTGGATCTAACAGTTAATCCGTTTCCCACAAGTATTTCTTAATCCTTCAGTTCGGTATTAAGTTATATAATTTATTAGACTGTTATAAAAGGAAACTTACTTTTGATGAACCGTCCACATCTCTAATTAATAATCTTAAATTGGACGTTACCCACAAATCTTGGCTACTACTTAGTTTACATGAATTTGTTTGTCCCCGAATATCTATAAAATTCTTTATTCCATTTTATAAAATGGAAATAAATATTTAGAGCTGAATTATTATTGTTATTAATTCACTTTATTTTGTATTATTTTCCAAACCCCTGTAAATGAGACTTTGTCTTAACTGAAACAGTCTTCATTGGTACCAAAGCTGATGAGAATTACAATTAATCATCTCTACATCAAAGAAAAAGGACATCATGGGCTGATCTTGAAACTATTTTAATTGCTATTTTAAAATCAGAAAGACAATTTCTTCTTCTTTTGTTCAGGTGCTGTTTTCCTTTTCCTTTATTTATTTACTATTTTCACTGCACGTTAAATTTATTTTTCGTATTAATGAGTTTCCTTTTGAATCTTCTATTCTTGCATTAAAATCCTTTTTGCCTACAGTTCCATAGGAAAAGGTGTTGCTGGCGTCGGATGACGCAGCAATTTATTTTTCTTGCTTTTTGTTGTGAGTGGGACCACTGCCAGATTGACAGGGTTTTCCCTAAGAAGATCTTGCCTTTCAGATTCGGTTAGGGTGAGGCAGGTTGGGCTGATGAGTCCGTTGCAGGATGAAACAGCCGTTCCCAACTCCTCCCCATAATCTAAAATCAGAAAGGCAATGTCTTCTTCTTCTTTTGTTCAGGTGCTGTTTTTCTTTTTCTTTCTTTATTTACTATTTTCACAGCACGTTAAATTTATTTTTCATATTTTAATTCGTAAGAAGTAATATTGCTTAGGCTATTGTATTGTCAATTGGGATTTGTTTTTTCACTGAATCTCTGACGGAAACTTTTTTCTCCAAGGTCAATTGATAACTAACAAAGTTCCTGATTCTCTTATGACATCTCTAGAAGACTGTTTGTTTCTTAGATTACAAATCTAATTGGTAGATTAATTTTAGTGTAATCTACAAATAGAATCTTATTAGATTAGTGTAATTTATAATAATAAGGATAATCTGTAAGAATAATAATTCAGGTTCTAGAAAAAGAATGTTAAATGAATGATTTTATAAAAATATCTTAATCTAGACTAAATTTTCGTAAACTGCAGTGAGTTGAAGATTCCACCGCTTTAGACATAGAAAGTTCATGACAAATGGAGCAGTAGATTCAGATATTATTTGTTATTTGTTATAATAAAAATTCTCATCAAATGCAATTCTCATTGATATCTTCATAAACAATCCACAAATAGGCTTTCAGTGACGAGATTGGTTGCTCGATCATTGAATATCACAAACAACAAATGACTTCAGTAAGAAAATGAACTAAATCTCCCTCCTGAATGACTTTAGGCAGGCGTTGAAAAGAAAGGCTACTGGTTGAATGCTTTCTATTAAATACAATCATATTTGAAATTTGTTAATAGTCGAACTACTGTATTAATGATATTATTGGTTGCAATAATTAGGTTTTTCTGCATTTCATACAGTGAAAGCACCTATTTTATACGTATTTTGAACAATCTCTATGAAAACGAAAAAGTTAACCAATGACATCTATTAGACTTTGTCCAGCATTTTTTGGAATCATACGTGATTAGGTGACAAGTAAGAAACAGAATGTCTATTCTTCGATTGGTAGCTATACTCAGCCAATGAAGAAGAATGACTCCTCCTTCGGATGTATATATTTTAAATTATAATATATTTTAAAATATTCTCAGACATTTGAAACAATTGAAGTAAGATTGTTGAGGAAATATCAGAAAGCAACTATTACAGTCTTAATTTAAGTATTATTACTTTTAATCCTTTAAACTCGTTTCAGTGTCTAAAATACACAAACTTTAGTTAAAATGCAAAGGAAATATTGTTTAATCTTATTACATAATAATACAATTCTTACTTGTTATATACACCACTTTGCAGGAGCGTAGAATTTTGTGGTGCAGCAGGCGGAATTGGTCAAAGAAAAGCTAATATAAAAAATATTATAATGGAAATAGTCAGAAATGAAGCAATTATTTTTTGATTTACAATTGTAAATGAATACGAAGAACTAAACATAGATTTCATCACTTATTAAATGTCTCGCGTCCAATGGTGACAGATTTATTAATAGTTACATTTCTTGATAGAACCTAAAAATAACGATGCTCTTCACTTAGGAAAAGATGATTTCCGAGCATTTTGCAGATAGTACACTTAGCAGTTCTTAAGAATAAAATATTATTAAAATACTTGAACTAACTTTGCTTTTGTGAACATTAAGAGGTTTTTACTCATTCCCTGAATTGACAATGAATCTTTTTCCTCTATTGAATGATCTATTCCATTCAAACCTGTTTAGTTCTATCAAGACGTGCAATTCCTCTTAATCCACGCCTGTTCTATTGCTTGAACTTTCTTTGCTATGATTCATTTTTATCAATATTAGTTTAATTATCTGTTAATCCCTTTCTAATTTTACTATTATTTCTTAAATAATTAATTAGTAAGTTCCTTCATTGGATTTTTCTATTTATTGAAGCAAGAAATAAATTGAATGTCTTGAATTAAAACAGGTAAAGAAGTCTTGTTTACTGATATAGAATCCCATAGAAGTAAGAAATTGTAAAAATAGCTTTAGTAAACTTAATTGGTGGAAATTAATTTCGAATTTGCGATCGAAGAAACTTAAAATCTATTTAGGAATTGATTCTAAATCGCAAAATATTTTTTTTATTAATTGAAAACGACATTAAAAAGCAGTGACCAAAAAAAGAACCATTAAGATTATCAAGTAAGGAAAAAGCAGATGAAATAATCCAAGTTTAGACCAGGTTAATCTAAGGGAAATTATCAATCATGTGTTTCTCGATTAAAATATATATTACAGGAATCAGGAGAATAATTAATATCGATTCTCAATAGAAGTTACTTTACATATGATAAGGCATCGCTTACATCACCGTCATCAATATCTAGTCATATCAGAACGGAGACATAGAATAACGTTTTATGTGGTCGGTTCATCGTAATGTCAGTCGCTAAGAGACAGATAATACTTCATGGCTCTTCCACCACAGATGCACTACAGACAGAGAAAACAGTCTGATTGTCAGAAACGATTTGCCTAAAACGAGTACTTTGCCTAAAAATCAACGTTCCAGGGTTGTTATTTCTGTGTTGTACATTACTGGTTACAAATAAACTTCTTAACGTTTTGTATTGTAGTTGACTTCTGACCCCTTCTCATTTCTTTTCCTTTATCTATCTATCTATCTATCTATCTATCTATCAATCTATCTATATCCAGAACTATGTTCAGAACTATGGGTCCAGAGCTATGTATTCCCTCTTTGATACTCAATATCTGTGGAACAAAATGACAGACTAACAATTCTTGCGCCATAGTGAAGTTCAATAATTGCTCAACAGATGGCAATGGTCACACGAGTCATTGTATGAATTCAAAGTGATCACCATCAACGGCAGTATAGCGACGACGGCGCTTAACTGCTGAGCGAACTTCGGATATCAGTGTGTCCGGTGTGATGGCTGCGCACGATACTTTGATGGTTTCTCGTAGCGCTTCAGCGTAGCTGGCTTTTGCCCTAAACTTCATTCTTCAAGGTCCCCAGAGGTAAAAGTCCTGGGGTGTTAGATCTGGAGCCGTGGTGGGTACTCAATAGCATCTCTGCGACTACCCATCATACAAGTACGCCATGACATCGCGATGGTAGTGAGATGGAGTACCACGTGGTAGGTAAAATACCTCATTGCCAAATATCTCTCGAATGGCAGGGAAAATCGATGTTTACAGCATATGCACGTAGGTCTCATCAGTTACAGTAGCTTCAAAAAAAGTAAAGGCCGATCAATCCTCGCGATAATAGGCCACACCACACATTAACACCTGGTAGATTCACTTCTCTGTCTACGTGAACGTGTGGATTGGCAGGAGTCAAGTATACACAATTGTGACGGTTTACAGTACCGTTGAGTTTGAACTGCGCCTAATCAGACCAAATAAATTTCCCTGCGAAATCCTCATCATTGAACTACACCATTGAACTACACTGTGGTGCAAGAATTATACGTCTACGTCATTTTGTTCCCAAGATATTGATTATCAAAAAGTGAGTACATAGTACTGGACCCCTCTGTATGTACGAAGCCCAAATTTCCGAAAAAAATATGTATTCCTTAAAAGTTAAAAAAGTACGAAGCCAATGTTAATACGATTGTCACCATTCGATAGGGAATGTAACAGGAGTTGTTTATGACCACGTAGTATCGCTTTGCTATCAAGCAGTGAAGAAAAACCTCAAAAACTTCACGAATTATGCAAAGTGCTTTTGAAAATCGACAGCAAAACAGTTTCGCTGCATCTTTTCATTATTGCGCTTTACAATTAATACAATTATTCCTTGTAATTTTTGAACCCTTCAATTAATTTCAAAACGTTTTTCTCACTTTTGTAGAAAGTTATATTCTCTTTCTTTAAAGATATAAATTACCCAAGAACAGGAGTAATAAGACATTTTTTTTCGCACTCAAGGGTACCCACGAAGGAAATTTTTTTATGTAAAAACATCTTGGCTGACATTTCTTGGAATATTTTAGCTGACATTTCTTGGAATATTTTATAATCAAACTTTGCTATTTCTTGATTAGTTAGTAATTGCTAATTAATTGTTAATCAATCAATAATAACAATATCTATCCCATTTTTATCTGTCTTCTAGACATATGTAAAGCTTAAAAACGATATTTATATGTGTGTGACTTTATTTCTTTATGTGCTAAGTAATGCCGTGTCCTTCCGGTAGTGACTTATATTATCATTTTATCGAAATTGAATTTCAGAATAGAAATCAAAAGAAAAGTTCCTCATTCCTTACCTATTATCATGAGATCCTCCTTGTTCTATTACAGCAACTACGAGACACTTTGCGTTGTCTTTCTTTTCATTTTAGCATCTAAAATGAAACCTTGGCGTTAGTTCTTTGTAGTATCTCATTAGCAATGAGACCCTAGGACTGCTGTTTCGTGCCCGATCTCAAAACCCAGGGCTCTTCTACGTAGTTCATAAGGGATGAAGACAGTCTGATCTACAGATTTATTTTCCAATGAAAAACTACTTGGAATTGAATTACACTCGGAATGATAATAGAAAATATGAAGCAACTGCCCGAGAGTCTCTTTGCTAATGATTATTGTTCAACTGATTTTCGTAAGGAATTGTCCTAGGCTTATGTTAAAGCGATATATTTATAATTAGATGCCCGCTTTGTAAACTTCATTCTCGTTTAAACTTATATAGGTCAATTTCTGAAATATAATAATTATTAAACTTTTTAAACTAATCAGATCTGAATATTTACCACAAATTCACTATAACAGCATTCAATACGATATTGATAAAAAAGAAGATTCCACGGAGTAGAGAAGATTGATAGGAACAAACTGTAAAAGTGGAATCTCTTTAAAATAATTGTGAAAAAACCTGAACAACCTTGATATTCTGAGTTAAACAGAAATGAAACAGAAATAAAAAAGAATCATTACAAAATTTTGGGAATTCCAAGTTACCTTTTATTGTTCCTGCTGTTATTTGGGAATTTGATTTTCCTGAAAATTCAGAAGAGAATGTTTATTTAAAGAATTTAAAGAATGTTTATTTATTTATTTAAAGAAAACCAACTGAATCCTTCTTTATCAGCAATTCCAAAAATAAATTAAATATGAATAAAAGAAATTTACTGAATGAAGATATCAACATTTTAGCAAGAAATTTAATTTGTAATAAATACAAAACACAACAAAATAACAAAACAAAACAAATCAAAAATAATCAAACAAAACAAAACAATATAAACAAACAAACAAAGCTAACAGCAAAACAAAACAAAGAAACAAGCTAACCAAACCAAACCAAAACAACAAATAAACAAAACAAAGAAACAAAACAAAACAAAACAACAAAACAAAACAACAAAACAAAACAAAACAAAGAAACAAAACAAAACAACAAAACAAAACAAAACAACAAAACAAAACAAAACAACAAAACAAAACAAAACAACAAAACAAAACAACAAAACAAAACAAAACAAAACAA
>JAFIDM010001028.1:4751547-4825574 GCA_023159025.1 Thereuonema tuberculata
AAACAAAACAAAACAACAAAACAAAACAACAAAACAAAACAAAACAAAACAACAAAACAAAACAAAACAACAAAACAAAACAACAAAACAAAACAAAGAAACAAAACAAAACAACAAAACAAAGAAACAAAACAAAACAACAAAACAAAACAAAACAAGCCAAAGCAAACAAAACAAAACACAAACAAACAAAACAACAAACAAACAAATCAAAACAACAAACAAACAAAGCAAAACAAAGTGAAACAACCAAAACAAAACAAAACAACAAAATAAAACAAAACAAAACAACAAAATAAAACAAAACAAGCCAAAGCAAACAAATCAAAACACAAACAAACAAAACAAAAAACAAACAAATCAAAACAACAAACAAACAAAACAAAACAAAACAACAAAACAAAACAACACAAGCCAAAGCAAACAAAACAAACCACAAACAAACAAAACAAAAAACAAACAAATCAAAACAACAAACAAACAAAGCAAAACAAAACAAAACAACAAAACCAAACACAAACAAAGAAACAAAATAAGACTATTCTTGTAAAAAAAAATTAAAACTCATCAACAACAATATAAATAAATTTAACGTGCAGGAAATTTATTGAAAATATTATCCAAGGGCTGCACAATGAATAAGTAAAAATGCCTTTCTAGTCTTATTATCAGACGGAATCGGGAACGGCCGTTTCATCCTGCTGGGACTCATCAGCTTGATCCGCCCTTCCCGATAATAAATCCAGAAAGGCAAGAACATAAGTGGAGGTCAACCCCGCATCCGACAGTGACCTCCGAAACCAAAAAAAACAACAATAATAAATATAGTGCTGTGGTGCACAACAAAAAACCTTTTTCCTAATAAATGATTAAAAAAATTCATTGAGGTCGTTACACTATTGGCACATGAATTTTCTCACTAATTTTTTATTAGTGTGTTTTTTATTGTTCATTTTTTCTCTTGAGGCACCACTGCGCTTCCGACAATCATCCAAAAGGTAAATTAACCCAAATAAAGAAATTTAACATGCAGGAAAAGAAAAGTATAAACCAAGGAATTTATTGAAATATAACCAAATATAGTTATGTTCTTGACTTTCTGGGTTTGTTATCGGGGAGGGCTGATGAGGCTGTTGAGTCCTATGCAGGACGAAACGGCCGTTTCCGATTCCCTCTGATAATAAGACCAGAAAGGCATTTTTATTTATTCATTATGCAGCCCTTGGTTTATAGTTTCAACAACAACATATAACTGTATAAATCACAACAGCTCAAAACCGTATCAATTACTTCTGTTTTCTAAATGTTTTCCTACTTTTCTGAATGCCTGAATTATTATCAATAGATTTCTCTTTTCTCTGTATCATTCCTTCTTTTCACTAGGCTGTCTTAAGAATGAACCAAAAGCAATTAAGGCGTGGGAGGAAAGCCTTTTTATAATTCCATCCTACATCTGAACTTTGTTGCAGCATTTCTTGTTATTCTCTAAAGCGTATCTTTGAATACCGCCTCTGTCATCTCCTCTAAAATGTTATTGAAAGTCTATTATAAGATATTACGAACAATTTACGTGTGCAAATCTGTTGAAGATGAAATAGATCGAGCACACAAAGAAACTAAGCGATAATAAATTTCTGTAATTTTTAGTTTTACTTCTTTGTGTGTTCGGTCTATTTTCTCTATTGTAAGATAGTTCACAATTATTTAGTTTTATCTAAATCTTTTCCATAATTTGCGTTTATCATTTAAAATCTGACGATAAATTAAGTAATCCCTAAACTTAGATTTATTGTCTCCTTCAATACTTTTATAACAATTAAGAATTTGAAATTGAGAAGATCCCTATTTCTTATGACAGCTCCTGTTACCTCAATTTCTCTTTTACGCATCCGTTTCTGTGTCATTCTACAGCCCTAAATAGGTGACGGCGCGTAGGATGAAACTGTGGCTGGGGCAACTGTTTTGCGATCAATAAAAAAAGGGAGATTATTCTTACAACCAAAAACAAAAATAACCTTATAGCAAATTCTGGTAAAAAAAAAAAAACCCCAAAAGTAGTAGGACCCAAAAATGGTAGGATCCATTTTGCTGTACCTTTTTAAATATCGTCTAAGACAACTTCTCTCTTACCCCATCAGCTGTGCTACTACAACATCAAAACATTCTAATAATGAAATATGCTAATGATTTTCATTTTGTTTTTCATATTCCAATGGAAAATCGTTAGCAAATAAAGTTTAACTGAATTTTTTTTTATAATTTCTGTTAAAAAATTTTTTTAATATATATATTTTCATTGCGGTAACAGATTTTTCAGTAAAAGAAGTTGAGCTGATATCATTCTTAACCTTTGTAAAGAAGAAAAAAAAGTAGATAAAGAAAATAAAGGCTTACCTTCAGCCGAAGAAACAGGGGAAAGATGGTGATCATTCAACTGTCCAGTTGTTTTGTAAGGTTGATTCCTTTGATTCACATCTTTTTGATAAATAGTGTCATATGGTTTTTCTGTTGTTCGCCGTGGATTGCTAGGAGGATTTGGACTTGTAGCTATTGGCTGTTGTAACTTCGTTGTTGATTTGAAAGGTAACTGTGGCCGTGGGAATGTTGCATATGGAATGTTTGTTGGGAGTGGCTGTGAATTTAATTGGTTTTGATGAGATCTATAATTCGAAATACCTTGTGGGTTTCTTCTGTGATAGTATGGATTGTTATTTGGTAATCTGCTAAATTGGTTCTGATTTGTTGCTTGATAATTGTTGGAAGATGGTTGATTTTGATAAGCATTATTATTTATAAAAGGTCTTTGATAGTTTGAATGTTCATAAGGAGTGTAAGGATTTTTCTTTTGCAGTGAAGCAAATGGATTTTGGACTCTTGTTTTCTCTGCCCTTAACTGATAGGGGTTATAATAGGGAAACGGATGTTCATGAGGTTTTTCAGTGAAAGCAACCCGTTTCGGATTGATAGTTCTTTGAGATGGTGCAAAACTGTTTAAAGCACTTCGTTGATTGTCCGGTTCAAATGTATTTGGAGAAACTTGAAGAGACTGGTGGCCTTTAATTTTCCTGGATAGATCGTCTTGATCAACATTATTTGGTGGTGCTTGTGGCATATAATATCGCACCATTGGTGGTAATGTTGGATGTACAGGCTCTTTTGATCGTCTTTTAGAATTTTTCTTAGATTTTCCTGAATTTGGATTGTAAAAACTCCCCATTGGTTGTAGTCTCGGTGAATTTTGAATAGTTTGCAAAAATCGTTTGGAACCCGCTTTACTTTCTTCTTTTGATATTTTAGAATCATCAGTTTGATCATTTTGATCCAAATTTGGCATTTCAATATCAATGTCGTTAATGTTGTTAAGATCGTTGTTTGTATTCACCGATTTCTTTCTTGATACAGCTTGTGGCTGTGGTCTAAGTCGATATCCTTGCATTCTCAGAAATTCGGGGGAGATTTTGTAAATAGTTTGGTCATATCTACGTGCTGGATGTTTTCTTGAACGTTTTGTAAGTAGTGCTTGTTGACTCATTTTCGGTTGAAAATACTGATAGTCTTCACCTCCTGCTTCGCTGGAATCTATATAATCTTCATAATCTAATTCCTCGGATCCTAAAGAGGCTAATTTAGGGCTACCTGTTGTTTCTTCTATCACCTCAGGATCACTAGCTCCTAACTTAAATATTTCTCTGGTTAAAGTAACTTGATTTGTTGCTGGATCAATGTTGTAAGACCAGTTACCCCAGCCACAGTCTCTTATCCAGTCAACATATTCATCGTACGACATCGATGGCAGTATTTTGGGTAAATCCTCAGACTTAATTTTATCAATATTATTCTTTTGTTCTTCGGATGGTTTCTTACATTCTGGTCTAAAGTATAACATTCCATAGTATTTATGTAACAGGGTTATTTCATCACGAGTTAAGTTATGTCCTAAACGTGGAATCAAATACTGTCTGGAATACAGATCAACAATTTTATGGGCAGTACTTGTATCCCATTCTTGATAGGGATTGTATTTGACTGTGGCGTAATGCATGAGAATTACTTCTAAAAGATCTGCGGGCCATTGACCGCCATCCGGATACCTTGGTATCTCATAAATGACACCATCAGCCGGATCTATGAACATATCTCTATCATAGTAGTACTGGCCTGGTTTGAGAATTACTTCACCAAAATTATTAATAACGAACATTAGTTCTACATCGTTCCATAAACGAGGTTTGGGGTGACTTGGTATACGTATAATAAACTCTCCATCTGTAACATAAGTCGTGTATTTGTTATCCCAATTTTTATTATAAAGTTTTTCACCCACATATTGGATAAGATCATTAATATTTTCTTCGTTCCAAATTCGACCTTTCGGATGAGCAGGAATCTCGACAAGATTGCCCTTGTCGTCTTTCGCAATGACAACCTTCTCCCAGTCGCTACCTTTATAAAATATTACAGCTCCTTGCCTTCTTTGAAGAATCTGCAATTCTTGGAGAGTCCATGCCCTATCAAAATTCCGGGGAATTTCTAAAATTGCCTTGTTACTTAATGCTACCAGTTCGATTTCGTCAGTGATATTTTGGTTAGGGCGAAGATAAATTTCTCCATAAGTATTAATAATTCTACTAATATTCACTTTTCCAACAAATGATCCGCTCTCATAAGGTCGTGGAATCTTCACTACATTACCTACGTCATCGTCGATGATTTCATATAAACTCATTATCGTCTTATTCCTTGATTTGCTTAATATTAACTGATTATACTTCTTAGCCAAAGCACTCATTTCTTCAAGCGTATATTGTTCAGTATCTTTTGGTTTTGGAATCGCCCAAACACTTACATCAGCATCAATAAAGTAAGTTGTATTTTGAGGAAGTAGAGGAGCTGCAAAGAAAAAGAATTAATAGATATAATTTTATGAATAATATAAATTAAAATTGTTCAGGTATATTTCACATTTTTTATATTCTAAGTTTATTTTATTTTGCATTTTTATTTTATTATGTCTTGTACCTACTATAAGAGTTTAAGAAAATAGTACATAATAACAGATATTTACTTAATAAATATCTGTGAAAGCGTTCAAGACTTTCACAGGTACAAAGCAGCTACAGCAGACTGAAGACTTAGAAGCGAAATCCAAAGTTCAGAAGCAGAACAAAAGACGTACTGATAAAACCAAAAGAAATAATACTGGGAACCCGCCTACCAGTAATACTCAGACCATGGATAACAAATTACATAATACGCAAAATAGAAGAAAAGAGAAAATTAAAATCTTCAACAAATGACTCGGATCAAATGCAATTTCGGGCATTGCGCTACGAAATTCAACGGTACTACAAGCAAGCAAATGAAAAATGGTGGGAAGAACAATGTCAGCAAATAGAAGAGTTCGAACAACGTGGACGGCTGGATTTAGCTTAAAAGATCATTAAATCGTCTACGAGGAAGCAGAAAGGTTTTAAAAGCAAAGCGAGTTGAAAGAAAATGTTTAGATAGTTAATGAACAGGCGAACAAAGTAGAAACCTATCGACCCCATGGAGACACGCTCTATGAACAAGATACTACATATTTATGGCAAATGGACAAAAACATAGAAGATATTGATGATTCAATACTGAAGCATGAATTCGATGCGGTGCTAGCAGCACTCCCTATGAAGAGAGCTGCTGAATGTGACAACATACCGTCAGAACTGATTGGAGCATGCGATGAAAGCGTGCAAAAGCGTCTGTTTGAGCTGACGAAGAAGATCTAGGCGAGGAGGCTCGTTGGCCGAGAGAATAGTGTACTACGATCATTCATCCCATTCCTAAAAAGACAGTTTCGACCCAATGCAAAGACTACAGAACTGTCAGCTTGATATTTCATGCGTCCAAAATCCTTCGGCCTATTGTTAAGAAACGAATACAGCGTTTAGTGGATGAATATGTACATGATTCCCAATTTGGGTTCGACGGTGGGCTATCAACGAGAGAGATTCTGCGACTGCGGGTTCAAAGAATCGTTTGTAAGGGAATAGGCCTCTACGTTTGTTTCATTGATTACGAAAAGAGTGGAGTGACACAGGCTTTTCCCACTGCTTGAACAAATTGGCATACTTCAAAGATTTTTGATTTGTATCACCGGCAATTAGCGATGATCAAAGCTGGAGATGACCTAACCAGCCCTTATTGAGAAAGGTGTGAGACAGGGTTGGCCTTTATCACCCGATCTGTTCAACATATTGGCTGAAATGATTACGAACACGGCTATTCTTGACAATGAGATAGGCAAAGTGATAGTCGGTGGAAGACGACACAAACGATTAAATACGCTGACGATCAGGCGATTTTGGAAGGCTATGCAGGAACCTAGCGTTTATGAAGCAACTTAGCAGACAGTAAAGAATCCATACCTTGTCTTCAGTCCCTCTCTTTTTTAATTTCTATTATTAAATATCTTCCACATCACATAAAATAAATGTTAAAACTTCTACATTTATTCCAAAAAGCCCATTTTCAAGGAGAATGGCCGTCTCCTCTTTTTCAAGCCTCTTTTTTTAAATAACAATAATAATAAGTTGCGAAATTTTTAGAAAAACAATATTTGAAATACTTCAAGTTGCATCATATTAGCTCTTTGTTAATAACAATTAATAACACTTTTTTAAAAAAAAAAATCATCTTGAAACCTTCTTTAAAAACAATATTAGAAATACTGCACTCTACATCATAACAACCAGTTGTTCAAAAATGTTAATTGTTTTTTAACAATCTAATTCATTAATTACAACTCTTATTACTGCTTAAACATCCTTCATTATTAATTCTTTTCTAATTTTACTATACTCTCGTTTATCTCAATTTCTTCATTTCTATTTAAATTTTTCTCTCTTTGTGTTTCGAATATGTATACTTTCAATTATTTTTCTTATTTTTGTGCTTTTCTCCACACATAAAATTTCTATCTCACTGTTGATACAATGTGTTCCAAAAGAACAAGTAATATAAAAAATTCTAAGTATTTAATAAAAAAGATAGAACATTTCTTTGAAAATAAGAGAAAGTTTTATATGTTTTCATTGAACATAGAGAATATGTTTACAAATATTCCGATAGAGGAGACAACGGTGATAATGGAAAGAATGGTTTTTGAAAATAGGGAATGTCTAGAGAAACAAAATATAAACAGTAATGAGTTGATTAAAATAAGAGATTTGATAACGAAAAACACTTATTTTAAACATAGGGATAAAATTTACCAACAAGTTAAAAGATTTCCAATGGGATCACCATTGTCAGGAACATTATGCAACATATTTATGAATCATTTTGAATGCAAGCTGTTAGAAAATAATAAATGTAAGATGGAATATTATAGGTATGTCGACGACGTGTTAATATTGTGGATCGGAACAGTAAGACAACAGTTTTTTGATGAGATTAATAAGAAAAACAAAGATAGATATTCGTTTTAAAAATGAAAAAAGAAAATAATAAAAGTTTAAATTTTCTTGACTTATGTTTAGTAAAGAGGGAAAACGAACTGATTTGAAACACCACACAAAAGATCATAAAGAGTGATCATATAATGAACTTTGAATCGGGACTTAATATAAATATAAAGAGAAACGTAATAGAAAATTACTTACAAAAGATAGACATAAATACAAGTAAAGAAGAAGATTTTAACAGAGAAATTAGCTGAGCATTGTGTGAAAAATACACATTGTATCAACAGTGAGATAGAAATTTTCTATGTAAGTCTCCTTGTAGCTGGTCCCCTCTGACAATTGTCACCGCACGCTACTTTAATTTAAACAGAATGTTTCTTCTTATCAATATTTCTTTAAAAGGCTAAAATAGTTAATAAACATTGCTCACAATTAAAAAAACATTTTCATTATTTAAAAATTAGAATATAAAATTTACAACGTTTCAAACCCTCATCTTGTTTCTATAGGGTCCTTTTTCAAGTATCTTACTCCTTGTTTAAACAATAATCCTCCATGTTTGGATAAAATAGTTTTTAATTGCAATAATTTAATTTTTCTACAAATGTTGTTTATTGACTATCAATAAAAATATTGACTAGTCAATGGAACGCGGGCAATGAAGTAAGTCTTTCCCTCCTCTGGCGATTGAATTCATATTTTTTTTAATATTGATATTTACTTGGATATTTTTAGCATCAATTTTAATAATAGATATGAATAACGATTGTAATGTTGTAATCTGTCACATTGTTTGTTTTGGTTATTTTTCATAATATTTTAAAAAAAAAGGATCTATTTAAGAATCGAGGCATTTTTCTAGAATGGGCTGAAAGTAAAAATTAAGGTATTAAGAGATAGCCTCAAATAACGTGAATGTAAGAAAAAAAACGAAAATTAATTAAAACGATTCAATTAGTCATTTACGAGCACAACGATTAATACCCAGAGAATCCCGTTGTTATTTATAGGCGGTGCAACGTAAACCCTCAACTTTGTCGGCACCATTATTTTCGAGCAATTGCTTAAAATCCTCTAAATTTGAAACACCTCATGTTTGAGAATTATTTCTAATACATCTGCATCCGCTATCTAAATACATTGTAGATAGATCAGCTCTCTCTACATACCTCTCCAACGAGAATAAGATTGGTCTGGTCACGCACATGAAGCATTGTCCGAACAGTCATCTGTATTCATACTGTATTCCTCCGATTCTAGAATCATCCATTCCATACCAATCTGTTTCTACAATTGTCGAATGGATAGTAGGAAAACTCTGAACTTAATATTAGCTTTTTTTTCTTCGAACGTATGCTAGTTGGCTTGATGGATTGTCCGACTGTGAAATAAGGGTTGATGGATATAATATTTTTCTGGAGGGGTTATAAAGATTTTTTGAAGAAAAACAAATACACGTGATCCAATGGTTGTTTTAGAAAGTACCGTGATGTACTTTACTAGCACTATGGACTTCAGACCCTATAATCAAATACGTGCATCACTCATTTAAGCTCCACAACTAAAGAGCTAGTGATCTCAGAACTGTTAACCTTTTTTTAATGTTCTATTTACTCAGGATTTAGCTCTAAATCGATTCTGCTTAAATCTTAACTTTAAAATAGGATAACAAATTTACATAGACCGTCAAACGTTTATGTTTAAAAACATCTGTATGGTAAAAGTATTCCAAACTTAAAATGTTCAGTTGAATATCAACAGTTCAGTTTAACTATCTGTTGGAGGCTTTACGAATTCACAGACCTTTAGTATTCTGTAATATTCGCAACCCACAGAACTCGACCGATCATCACTGAATTAGAGAAGGCAACAAATAACTATAGCAATTGCTTGTCTTTATTGCTCGTGAATCATTAAAAGCACGAATCCATTGTGGATCAACTTCTCAAAAAAACCGGCATTCATAGAATTTAGTCGTATAGGGTCATGATGCCTAGTCATTAGTCAGTATCAAAATCGACGATGAACTTTCTCATGAATTTTTAATAAATCAATTGAAATAAAAACAATATTAACAAGTACTTTACATACGACTTATAAACGGTTTCAGAATTATGAAATTGGATTTGTAATTTAAAGATCTAAGGAAAATTTATTTCAAAAGCAGCTACTAAAGCATGGCTTGTGAAAACGTATTACAGGAAACATTTGTGTTTTGCTTTCTGTTTGGTTCCCGTTACTTAAGCCTCGAGTGGACAGAGGCCGAATCTTAAAAGGACTGAATAAACAATTATATCTTACGCAGAAACATTGTTGGCATCAGCAAGTCTGAAAATTAAAAAGGAAATATGCAATTAGAAAGCAAAGAAAAAAATATCTTTAATGTAGATTATGATACATTATTTATATAAAAACATCCTTTAAACTATACTATTTTCTTACGTATTTCTTCTTCTTCTATCATTGGTGAAATTGAAACTGAAAAGGAAAATAGAGAAAGTTTTCAGAAATAAGAAGAGAATTAGTTTTATAGAAATGTAACAAAGTCTGTCTAAAAGAGTTTCCTAATTATTTACTATTAAATCACTTATTACTGATAACCATATTATGAAGAAAAATACAGCCACACAAGTTTTTACTACAGACCAGTATCTTTTTATATCCATCGTGGAACAGAAACATAAGGAAAAGTACTACACGCCATCTTGTGCAATAGTTTATTAGTAAAACAATTTAATATTCTTCAATTCAAGGTTTTAATTACTTAATGTCCTTCAGTTGATTGGTTCTCTTTTTGTAAAGGCAAGTCTAGTTTGTAAATACATCCATTAAAAATTATTCTCCTGAATCGTTCTTTAGTTCGATGTAACCATCTTCCATAAAATCCTTATTTAAAAGAATGTCTAAAGATTGTCCGAACTTTTTTTTATTATTTTCATTAATTCTACCACAGATTGTTATCCTGAAATAATTTCTATCACTACCTTTCATGTTTTTGCCTCATCTTCATTGCATCATTTGGATCACTGAATTTCACCATCTTATTTCCTTTCTTATATTTCTTTCATTCTTAACAAATAATTCAGTAACAGTTCGGGATTCAATGGTTTCTCTTGATCAGGAGAGCGTTTCTTAGAAAGGCTGGGATGGAGTCTAAAAGAAAAGTGAGGATCAGCACTAAAGAGTTTTAATGGATGAACTGAAGCTATCACATCTTCTATTTCTCCATGAAAAGGAAATCGGATGGGCAGCCTTTCAGAGAAACCATTTGACAAGAGGCTGCTGGAACTCTTTGAGTCAGTAAAGAATATTAATTACAATGGAAAATCCCCGACGCCACCAGAAATTGAACTAGGATCATCCAGTTAGCAGTGCAGCACCTAAACTATTGGGCTACAGGATCCATTGTGGGAAAACCAAAGGAATGTTCCCTACGGAAGGATCATGAAAAGTGCTGCGGAGCTCGGTAGAAACTTTGCCGGCGCATACAGAACCTCTTAATCAATTATTGTTCCGTTACGCATCGGACATACTGTTAATGACTGAGATGAGCTACAGGACCATGAACGAATAGATAAGGTGCTTTTATCGCCAACTCGTCAAACAACCCACTTTTTTACCTTTCATATTGAGGTGCATTCTGAGCCTGAGCGAAAGAACTAAACATTGTTCCCTGAGTGTTCCTCCACGGTCGGTAGAAATATCTGCCTCAGTAGATCGCCCAGTCTGAAATCACAGTCAAACAGTCGTGAATGGTGATCCCTGCTTCGCAAGAAGATTTCACAGGAACAGTCGAAATATTCAAGAGTCTTCTTCCTTCAATATTCTAGTAATATTCTGGCAATATTCGCGAACCCTATATCGTTTCGCTTTTTCAAGCCTTTTTCTTCAAAAATAACTTCGAGTCTATCTCAACATTATTGAGTTTACTTTTCAATAAAGTAACTTAATACTAATACACTATAACATTATAATCACTTTATTGAGTCATTATTGACATATTCAATTATTGTAAGGATTTTATTGAAATTTTTCTTCTTGGCCCCTAATGATATCTTAAAAAAATGATAATGTGTTGAGTTAACCATATACCCTTGTCTTTATTCATGCACTTAAAAGATTTTATAACGCAGGCTTCAATGACATATCTACTGTGTATATCCTTGATTTTGAATAATATGCTGACTTCTGGATCTGGGTTATGCCCTTCTGAAATACAATGTTCTGCCGAGTTTGATGTTTTTGGTTTGTTATTCCGGTATGCTGATACATGTTCATTAACTCGTTCTTGTAATGTCCTTCCTGTGTTTCCAAAATATCCTCCCCCGCATGTCCTACATTTGAGCTTGTTTACAGTTCCCATAATTTTTCTGTCATCTTCTTCTTTCTTGTTCAATATGGACTTTATATTTTTCCCTTTCTTATATATAATTCTGATATAAAATCCGCGTTATAAAAGCTTTCAAATGCATTAATAAAGACAACGGGTATATGGTTAACCCCAACACATTATAATTTTTTCAAGATATCATTAGGGACCAAAAAGAAAAATTTCAATAAGATCCTTGCATTAATTCAATGTGTCAATAATGACTCAATAACGTGATTATAATGTTATAGTATATTGGTATTGAGTTACTTTATTGAAAAGGAAACTCAATAATGTTGAGACAGACTCGAAGTTATTTTTGAAGAAAAAGGCTTGGAAAAGCGAAACGATGTAGTTTCGCGAAACATTGCCAGAATATTACCAGAATATTGAAGGAAGAAGATTTAAAATGGTGTAATGCTATATTATATAAACAGAATGTCATAAGTTATAAGTATTCAAGAATCTACCATCAGACTCTATAATTAAAGCTTGTCTTTACTATTAATTTGGACTCCTCCTTAATTGTGCTCCATATGAAATGCTACGTTTCAATAATGACATCTGAACTTATTTAAAGACATTCTGTGACTCTGTGCACGAACTATCATTGTTCTCGTTGGACATATTCAAGTAAACTTATTATCCAATCTACAATTCAGTTGAATTAAACCTATTCACATAAATTTATATTATACTGTCTACTTATTTAGATCTTAACTGTTATTCTGATAGTTAACACAATTTTAAATTATCATTGTGCAAAGTAATATTCACTTATTTTTCATTGCTCCCGTCGCCACCTTCATGTATTTTCAAAAAAATTCTTTGATTCTTAACTTTTCCAATCTGAAAAGTACGTGGTTTCGACGATTAATCTGTCTTGTTTTCCATGGCATCTCTGAACCTTCGTCCTGTCCTATTGTCGTGCTCGTAGATCTTGCGAGACCGCGTCTAAACAGCATCTGACAAATCAATGCTGGAAACTTATACGCCACAAAATAATGGAATCGCGTCACCTTTAGCATCAACCACAATCTGCACTTGACTGGGAATACTTTCCATTAGATTACGAAATATGTGAGCAGGAAATTTCTTTCATTCATCCATGGTAGCTGTAGTTGGGTCAGGTGTGGAATCTGCGTTCAATTTCTTCATTCAGATCGGCGCTCTGTGAGGGCCAGTTCAATAGTTCAACCTCCATCTGTTCAAACCACAGAGCACAGTCTTTGCTCTGTGAACAGGACAGTTATCCTGTTGATACAGAAGTGATTCTTCCCCGAACTATTGCCAGAGGGTGGAAAGCGCAGAGTTGGGAGGAATGTCCACCTCTGCCTCAGCGTTCATGTTTTGCTGTAAAAGCAACTAAGGAACCCAAGCCGAACCACGACAAAAAGCTCCAAACCATGATGCAACCGTATCAAACTTGACAGTTGTTCAATACGCTCGGGTAGGAAGCGTTCTCTTGGCATCCGTCAAACCCAGACGCATCCATCGCATTACCAGATCGTGTAGCGGGATTCATCACTCCGAGGTACTTGTTTTTCCACAGCTTGACAGTCCAATGCGGGTGCGCTTTGCACCACTGCAGCCGTCGTTTAGCATTAACGTTGTTATGTCGGGCTTGTGAGCGACTGCACGATCGTTGAAACTTGTGTGTTTCAGCTCTCAAAGAACAGTCCTGGTGCTAGCGACGACACCTGAAGCTGTTTGGAACTCACTAGTGATCGTCGCCAACTGGAACTTGCGATTTTTCTGCGCTACCCTCTTCTGGGTTTTCTACACCAGAGGGAGGTCCGACGCCCTACCCATATCCCATTGCCATTTCATTTGACGACTCCTGCAGGAGAGACACATTTTTTATTCATGAGTAACTTGAAAACGAACCCCATACGAAGGGGGCTCGAATACGTACGTTTTTTAATGTAATTTCACATATTTTTATCGTTCATCCCATTCACATCATTTTATGTCTCATCTTTTAACCAAGGATAGTGCTATATGGTAGGAAACTTTTTATTAATTATTATTGTATTGGAAAAGAATAACAAAAGAAAAGAAACGAAATAAACAATCATCTGCTTATCGTTATAATGAAAATTTTTTTTTTGTCACTCAAGAGTAAAGGAAGTAGATTTTTTCCGTAGAACAGAATGAAAAGCGAGCTTAGCTTTTGATTGAAATTTTAATTTAGAAAGAACTTACCTTGAATCAAGAAATAAAAGTAATTTTTTTAAAATTTTTCATTAAGTTTTCTTTTTAGTAAACTTAATTTTCACAAGAATTGCTAATAAAGCAGTGAAAAATTTTAATTTTGAAAAACTTTCATTTTGTTAATTTTATATTTAGCTGTGATTTAATTTCCAGCTGCCGAATTCTTAGTAATCATCGGTCTGATTAATTGTACCGAAAAACTTAATTGATTGGTCTAAAACATAGTAAGTAGGAAAATCATCTGAAATATGAGCTTCTATTAAGAGTAAGAATTATCGGAACATTTACCTGCATTTACATCTGTTCCAATTAGTTGTAAAAGCTGTATCCAGGGTTTGTTTAACAGAACTACGGAAAAAAAATATTCAGGAAAAATCGGTGAAATCTTAAAAAAATTGGAAAACATTAGGAAGTATTGATATTTAACTATTACTAAGAAATCTTTCTTAATTAATCATAGAAATTAATGTTAAAGCAATAATTCAAAACAGGATAATTTGAAAATTTGAATTTATATGTATGACTTAATAATGGAAAAAGAAGAGAAGGTAAGATTGACATTCATTAGTATCTGTGGATATCTGAGTTCTTTATTTTTTTTTTGTATTTCAGAAGAACTAAATATCTGGAGTTGTCTCTGAAATAAACGAAGCGAAATCTCACTGAATCTTTCAGCCTTTGATAGCCTTCACTTGGGATTATTTCTAGTGCTTCATCTGTATTCAGTAATTTAAATAATTGACCACTTTAACGTTGATTTCTCGGAGGATAGTTTTGTTTAAGTTAATCATCAAAAACGCACTTCTGCTTTCATATTTCAAAGCCTTCTATTGAAGGTTCAGATAAATACATGTCAATTTATCTCAAACTGTATTTTCTTCGTAGCACTGATTAATGAAAAGGATTGAATTTAAATTGCTGTACGGGGACTGTTATTTGAAATCATCTAATACAGTGCAACTTGGATAATTCGAACGTCTTTAATTCGAAATCGTGGTTAATTCGAAGATTTCTCTTAGTCCCTTGAATTTCTTATTAAATCAATGTTAAAAAATCGTGGATAATTCGAAGTTCAACTTCCTCAAATGAGAAAATTTCGAACCATAACGACTTTTCGGCGTTTCATCGTTAAGAAATTCGACACATGACAACTGAAATCCCCTTCCCGCCACCGTTCGACACGTGACGCCATTCGACACGCGACGCTTCAGACGCCATTCGAGCTTCCTACTGTCAGTGTCACCATGTCTTTCAATAAACCACGCGTGTACAAGAATTTAACGTTCGCTAAAAAGGTCGCCATCATTCGCGAGGTGGAAAAGGGTGTGAAGAAGAAATGCCAAATCGCCAACGAGTACGGGATAACGCCGAATTTCGTCGTTACATTGAAGGACAAACCAACGTAAGTGAAACTGTTTTCCGTTCACTAAACATTCTTGATGATTTTGCTAACCTTAAGCGACTGAATTCTACAAAACAATCAGACATTGCAAAATTTTTTGAAAAACTTTAATTTTCTGTATTGAATGTAATTATGTACTGTAGCTTACGTAATATAAATCTTATTTTGTTTAAGTGACATAAATATAATGTTTAAATCTTTCCATGATCTTTCTGAATAAATATTTACTTATTGACAGAATCTTTTCAAGCATTCAGTGGACCTGAAATTAAAGTTAAAAGATGTAACTTGTTTAATTCGAAGTCTTGGATAATTCGAAGTTTTGTAGTGGTCCTTTCAGCTTCGAATTATCCAAGTTGCACTGTACTTCCTTCAACGTGATCTGAAACATTAGTTAAAGGACAAGACCAAAAAGTTCCATAACAGTAATTGAAGAACTTAATTAGCTCTAAGCTAACTTTGTTCATTGGAAATAAGCGTGCTCAGGGTTGTATGATAAAGAAATATAAAAGCCATCAGAAATATCACTGTTCCAGAGGTAGAATTATCTAAATAAATAAGATAATTATCTCTAAAATTAATTAGAATAACCTAAACTTATCTTAATTAAATGAGTACAGTTCCAAAAGAGATTTCTTTAGCGAAAATGTCATTACGACATTTCAGCTATACAATATATCAATGATTTTTGAATTTCTGACCCGAAGTTCATTCATTGGGGAATAACTAAAAAACTTTAATGAAATAGGTAACATTAATTAAGAATGTCTAAATTTTAAATATTCATGGAATCTGTGTATTTGATATAATATCTCCTCAGCAAGTTACAATTGCAAAGAGTTAACTAATTAAGAATTAATTAATTCTCAATGAATCGTACAGATGTATGTTATTACATCTAAAAGAAAGTTGAACCGAAGTAATTTTGCAAAGTATTAATAGAAAAATAGAAAAAAATGCTTGGGCTAAGATAAAGACTGTAGAATGGGTTATTTTCAGGAGCCAACGCCTCCCATGTTCGAGATATTTGGCATTGTTGTTATTGTATCCTCCTGAAAACTCCCGAACGAAGGGTCAGATCGGCCACCGGAATACACCATCGTGTTGAGAGGCCCAAACATACCCTTCCCAAGTTTCAGATATTTGGCAGTGTTTTCATTGGAGATCCGCTATTAAGTTAAATGTTATAAATGCAACCATTTCGTTTTAGTTGTCAGCTGTAGCTTGATATCTGACTCATATACTGAAGGTTCTCGGTTCAAACCCATATATCTTCCTTTTTTTTTGTTATTGTTTTCTCTGAACCTTTTTTTTTTCTCAATGTCCGCAAATTTAAAGGTTAAAATGTTCAAAAGCAACAGCTCATCTTCTGATATATATTCTGATATATATATATTTACATATATATAAAGCAGAATACCTATATAAGCGTTTAAGAATCTTTATGAATGATTATGCGCCTACCTAAAAATGGAGAGACGCAGACACAGAAGAACAGATCAAATGTAAATAAGAATAAAATCTTTTAATTTATATTTACCAGCTGAATCACCAAGTGGTAGCCACGGGCTTAAATACAAGGATGGATATAAACCATCTTCAATTGTTAAATCAAATGGCTTGGCAACATGTCTTCCATGATGATCTACTTTGTTTAACCAATAGATGTTGCCATTTCTATCCACAAAGGACTGCTTCAGTTCATTATGGATTGATCTCATCTTGTTGTCGAATGCATTGAGGAAGATAGACTCCTTTGCTTCTGGTACGTTTACTATTTGCCAGCCGGCTGGAAACAGTGGTTTCATAGACGACGTCAGTGAATTCTTCCAGAAAATAGTGCTACTTTCATTCAAGATCGAGCTCCACTTGTTGTCAATGTTGGCTGGGCGACCATCTTCATCTACTACGATAATCCAATATACGTTGCCAGATCCATCGTCTAATTTAGGCCATTTCTTTGTTATTGAGAATGGATGGTTGTGATGATCCTTGTAAATTACCCAGTTCGGATTGCCATAAGTATCCTCAACCTTCTGGAAGATGTTTTGCACAAATGGCGACCCATCTTTGTGTACAGGGTTAATAATATATTCATTAGAAAACTTGTCTATTACTGATTGCCAGCCATTGGGATTAATAGGAACTCCCTTAACATCGACAATAGTAACAATATATCTCTTTGGCTTGTCGATTAGATTCTTCAAAACATCCCACTTGATAGTTCTATTAGGAAGGATGCTTAAAGAAAATCTAAGTGGACTGAGAGAATTAGAACTTTCAAAATTGTTCATTAATATCCCAGAAAGTATATCTTCCCACATATGAGGATCAACTGATACCCCATTTCTAGTTAATATATTAATGAAATACCTGAGGCCAAGATGATTATAGATTGCTTTCCAGCCAGAGCTGTTTTTGGACTCAATGGGTGGATTCATTTTGTCTGTTAATCCTAACCATGGATTGATCCATGGTTTTGTAAAGATATTAACTATTTCTTTCATAGTCAATGGTTTTCCTGAATCAGAAACTACGCTGACATAATATTCCTGATTATCTTGCATCAGCCATCTTAGCCAGTTATTTTGGCTTATTGATAGAAGTCGGTTTTCCCATTTGACGAATGGATTGACGTCTAGTTTATCTTCTAATATCGTAAAAGAAGGCCTGCTAAATAGATTGATACTGACCTTCACATTCGAGGAGACGCCACGTCCCTCAGCAAGATATGAAATGATAGATTTCCAAAGTTTAGGTGCTACTTCAGTTCCGTTTCCGTACATGATTTGTAACCAGAAACTCATCTGAGACTGGTTCGATATAATTAATTTCCACCCACTAAGTGTTTCTGGAATAGACTCATACTGTAGCCAAGGTGATGTCCATCCGTGCAATACCAGAGACTTTAGTTCTGGATGAGTAATCGATCTAAGATTGTTGTCAAGTATATTTACAAAATATTTTTCTTTATCTTCACTTTTAACCATTACCCATTGCTGTAGGTTTAGTTTTGGAATCAAATCCTTCCAACGTACCAAATCCATTCCGTTTGTAAGTATCCACTTAACATTTCCTTCAACATCTATGCTTAAGCTCCAAATAGGGGGTTCTGAATCTAAATGCTGTTGCTGCAAAATATCCAACCATTGGATGGGAGGCAGTGGGACACCATTTTCTTCAACAATATTCAACAAATACGATTCTTTAGTAACATTATTTCTAACAACCTTCCATCCAGTGGGAATGGCAGGATCACCAAACTTGTCAAACTTTTTCAGCCAAGGAGACGACCATCCATTCTGCATTAGTTTCATCCATTCGGACTTCGTCATTGGAGAACCATCCATGTGAACTCCATTGGCATAGATCTTTTTACCTTCTTCTAAAGATATTTCGATCCAATTATTGGGATTAATCATTTCTAAAAAGAGCTCCCATTTTCTGTCATCGTCAGGAACACCAGGCACAGCAGGAATTACTAAAAAGAAAGATAGAACTTCATTTAGTTAAAAAATGACTATTAATATTATATAGAAATAGATGGGAGGGGGGATAATGATGAATTTTTATTTAAAAATAAGTAAATATTTCGCTTGTTTTAAACTTTAGAGTTCATTCGGTTGATGAACGGTTGATTTCACTACTTTGATAATAATATTCTTGTATAAAGACTCTCATTCCACCTCTTAATATTATTAGGAAATCTAATAAAAATCCCATTAGAAATTCATTGTTAAAAATCAAATGTCAATAACAAAAGACAAACATTACTCAGAAATCATTAAGTATTCCAATTCAATTCTTATCGATTTGTTCTTTGGAATACAATTAATTCCTAAATCACACTTGTTTTTTATTTTCAGGAAATAAAATGGTTAAGGTCAGTTAATAGTTCAATATATAAATAAATAGAATCTGTGAATATGCCAATGTTACTTTTAAACATCGAAATTTCTTAAAAGTGAAATAAACAGTTGATGACTATAGTCCATTAATTACATATGAGGAGGCAAGTGACATCTCCCTTTATGATAAACGATTACGCATAGTTGGGTTTACTGGTTTTCAACGTTCAGATGTAACTTGCAATTTTGATCTTTTCTATAATGCCCTAATCAGAAGGCGGTAAGACTGAACGCTTGTTCTGTGATCTATCTTCTTAAGAGCTGATGACCCGCAAAGAATTTAAACAGCATTTTGATCAGCACACATGGTTCGTATTTCAGTCAAGCACTGAAAATTGATGATAAATTAATAAAGCCAATCAATAATTTTTAATTTTATAAACTTATTTTCTTTTCTTGTTTTCATTTTTAATGAGCGCTATTTTTCTGTATAATTGTTACGGAATTTGGAAGCAATGTTTCTATTACTTCTTTTTTAAAAAAAATATATATAATGCATGTCTAACTATTTATTCCATTAAAAAACATATTTCTTTAATATGTTTTGGTAAATTGCTCTTTCATTATGAATAAAAATTCCAGCTACAAAATCTTTTTCATCATTGCTATATTTCGCAGGTAAAACTGAATCCTTCTTCAGGTTTAAAATACATAGAATAATTATAACAAACATATAGGCAATTATGGCAATGGTTCATATTACATGTGAATGTGGATTACATTATTATCAATAAAGTATGGTTTTACAAGTTAATAAACATTGATTTCGTGTTTATACAATTAAAATGTAACAAAACATTTTCATTAAAGTATGCATTATGTAATTATAACAAACATAGAAGTAACTGTGGCAAAGATTTAAATTATATGTGAATTGGGATTACATTATTATCAAACATTGATTTCATAACAAAAATGTTTTCTTCAATTATTGAAATGGCTTCATTTTTTTTACAGTTTTCTTTAAATTTGTCTAATAAAACTGAGCTAATATCAATCCCCTTTTGCTTGTTGAAGCAATTGAAACTATTTATGATACATGCTTCCATTATAAATCTTGTGACTTTATCATATATATTTTTGTATAATATGCTAACTATTGGATCTGGATTGTGCCCTAAAGTTATACAATGATGTGCCCAATCTGAGGCTTAAGGGTATCTATTTCGAAATGCACTAATGTGTTCTTGTACACGTTCTGCCAATATACTACCTGTATATCCAAAATATATACCATTACATATGCGACATTTTAATTCATAGATTACTGCCATTGTTTGCATCATATCACTTTTCTTGTTCTCTTGTATGAAGGATCCTAAATTTTTGTTGGCTACTCTTATAATGGAGATACTATTAGCTTTATAAGCATTCTAGAAATTTTAACATTTAAAGGTGTTCGAATTACATTTTTAATTTCTTTAACTGTTTTTAGTTTATCTTTTTTCTTGTTCAGAAAAAAAAAGATTTACATAATTTGTTTACTATTTTTTTGGGTATTCATTATTATACAGGATTTATTTGAAATCCTCAATTTTAGTCGCACTTTTGTCCTGATCTAGAGTATTAGTAGTAATCTTTTGTAAACTATACCACATTTAATTTGTAAACTATTATGTAAACTATTCTATATTTACCATAGTTTATTGATAATAATGTAATCCCCATTCACATGTAACATGAACCGTTGCCATAATTGCCTAAAGTCCTCCCAGCGAAAGAACGATCGTGGACACCAGATGGCGCAATAGTAGAATTTGAATCGATTATATATGTCAGTGTTTATGGCGGGAAAGTGTTTGGCTTCTAATAGGTTTGCCTCGCTTGAGAGTCGCCATTGTGAATAGTTTCTCTATACAAACTTCAGTCCTGGAGTGATTAAGAGATCATGAGTGTAGTTCAAGGTCAGAGTCATTCTTTCGCTGGGAATAGTTTAAATGTTTGTTATAATTATTCTATGTATTTTAAGCCTGAAGAAGTAGGATTAAGTTTTACCTGCGAAATATATTAATAATGAAAAAGATTTTGTAGTTGGAATTTTTATTCATAATGAATATATATATATACATGTAATATATCTGTTTATTGAAGTATTAAATTGCTTTTTCCGGTTGTTGTCACTTCAACTGCGATTCCAACTAATCTCATTCGTGTACTTAAATTAAATTTCAGTATTATGAATTTAAATTAAAAATGTTCCTCCATTCTTGAATATAATGAAATTTCATATAATTTGAAAATGAATCTTTCTGTTGTTTTTTCAAAGGTATCTCCTCTCTGTATATGTCGGCCAATGTCAATGCCAAACTAGATTCATTGGGGAACCGTCCAATTCGGAGGTTGAACCTTCTGAACCGAAATCATCTGCATAACGTTATTGATGCAAAAGGTTTAAGATAGATTGGTTTTTCATCCAGTTTCACCAAGGCTCAGATACTTCAATGATGCATTAAACTACCAAACAAAAAAAACCCCACTGAAATCCAATAATAGATGACTGATTATAAATGCACAGCCTTTCATTGCCTCCATTTTAACGAAAGATCTGAGAATCCCATCCCCCTCTTCAAACAACTTCTATCTCATAATTTTACTTGTGTTATTTAGGCCTATAGGTGAACCTTTTAGTGAACAATTAAAAAACATCTGAAAAAGAAACAATTTCTTACATTGATATGTTTATAAGTAAAGCAACTATTTATTATAACTCCTAAATTAGAAAAAGAATATCTCAATTTTAGTTCAAAACAAGTTTTCCTATCATCTCAAACGCCCCTGGCGTATAATAGGGCAAAATTAAAACTTGAAAAAGATTAGCTTCAACAATAACAAAATTGCAGTCCATCGAATTTTTATTTTTTAATATTTACATGAGATGTTTTAGACTCATATTTTATAAAAATAAAAGGTCGAATTAAATCTTGCCTTTTAAAATCTTTCTTAAACTAATTTTAATAATAATCTGGAATAATACTTACGTTTTGGAATATCTAATAATAGAAAAAAAAAATTTTAAAAACGGTCTCAACATGAATGAAATAAAACAACAAAACAAAACAGGTATAAAATATCTTCCAACTTCTAAAAACTGGAATTTTCACCTAGTATTATATAAAATCTCCATAACTACACGTTAACTTTCAAAAATCCTTTACTCGCGATAGTCCGAAGAAGCAAATTTGAATAAAATTTGCGAAATATCACGAGTAAAGGATTTTTGAAAGTTAACGTATAGTTATGGAGATTTTATATAATCTTCCAACTTCATTCCACTGACCACTGTTAATTCTAAGTCGTTCAATTAAAGATAAAACAATTAAAACTGAAACTCGAAATGACATTAAGTCAAAGTGAGCTTCTTATTACAACTCTAATTTTTACTAAAAATTCTTACTAAACTTATTATTTGAATTCTGAAAATGAGTTTTGACTACAAATGTATTCAGGAGTAGTTTTCTAATAAAGTAAAAATGATTAAGTAAAGTGCTGTTATGGTTCTTCAATTTAATGCACTTATTCTTATTGGGGTTTTGTATAGGAAATGTATCTTATATATTTTTCGTCATTTTCAACTTTCGCTAGTGAAGCTCTTTGAGACTCTTGTTGTAATTTTGTTTGTAATTTATAAATACAATTTGTTCGAACTGCCTAAAAAACGAAGCATTTTTAGAATCATGTTATAATTCACAATTGTGAGTCTTATTTTACGTAATAAATAAGTCCTTACCTTTCTTCACGCCAGCTTGAGGTAGTAGTTTCGCTGTAAGTTAAAAAAAAGTTAATAAGTATATATATATTATCATGTTGGTTTATTTTTAATCCTTAACAAAACATTGTAACTTCTAGTAACACAGTAGTTCAGGGATGCACACTCTTCGGCCTGCCGATGTATTTGCTGCGGCCCGGTAGTGTCAAAATTAAAATTAAATTTGAGCCTTTTCATTGCTGCCAACAGATACATTGAAAAATGTCATAAAATGCAATAGCAACTGTCACAGACTTTACTTTTGGAATGTTGGTATGAAACACAACTAGCGCATTATTTGATAATTTGAAGTTTATGTAAATTACATTTATTATTATTTATTATTATAAATGGCACTGTCAAATCATTAATTAGTAAGACATTTATGTAAATTCATGTATTATTAATAATTTTGATATAAATGACATTATAAGGTTTGGAGGGTGGGATGCTGCTTCCCTCCATCATAACTTCCCTCAGACTTCCTGTGCAACCCTGCAGTAGTTCATCATGTTTAGTCAAATAGTTCCCTTTACGCTAAATCATAACTTTAGGGACGAGTTTTAAGAAAATTTAAATAAATCACATTTTAGTCAGACAGTACTTGGTACCCATTTTACTGAAAGCGAGCTGTGGTGATCTCTAGGGTCCGTCCAGCGTAGAAATAGACAAAGAAAAACCAGGCTTCTTGAGCCCAGTACTGATACAACATAGAAAAAGAAAGGAAGACATAATAGAATCATTTCAACCAACAAGTTCATTGTAAGAAGATTATTTTGCCATAACTTTAAATAACTTAGATCATTGTCATTTCTTCTGAATCACATTCAATAGGTCAAAGAGAAGTTGCTATAAAACCTTACTTTAAAAAATCACACAGGTAGCTGTGATTTATGTTAAAAGCCCAAAAATGATTTTTATTTGTGAATGTTTTTTACATTTTTTGTAATCTCTATTCAACCATAACATTCAGAAGACTCGCATTAACAATTGACCACTGATAGTTTTGCTTGATACCAGGAGCTTACGAACAGTTCTTTTTTGCTTAAAAATAGGACTATAATCCTCATGTTTAAAAACAAAAGAAATTCAATTCAGCAACAAACTAATCTTACCTATTTCATCTTGATCTACTTCCGGAATCGGATGTTTTGCTGCAAAAGAAAGCAACTTTAGGTGAAAATAATTTATTAAAAGTAAAAAAATAGAAAACTACCAATTACAATGAGAAATATATGGAAAACGAATCCCTCACCGCCACTATTTAACGATATACAGTTATTATGAACTCTTGTGGCAAATAAGAAAATTCGGCGAGCTACTGATTTACTATTAAAATCATCTCTTATTCAAGCACAGAAACTAATCACGTATTCTGTTCTCTTCTCTAGATTCCTGAACTCTGGGTTGGAATTTGCACAGACATGTTTAATTACATGAAACTTGACCTGAAAACCTTTCGATAAACGTATTTTGTCGTGATAACTTATAATCAGAGAAAGAAGAATCAGATGTTTAGGACAGTTGAGCAGACGCATTACAAGCTTAAGCCTTACTTACTAATTCCCAGGCTCGATTCTTGATATTCAGTTGAAACAAAATTTACATTTGACTTTGCATTTCACTCCAAAAAATACATTGCCTGAAATGTTCTTATAATATCAGTCTCAACTGGTATATATTCTGGAACTTTCAAGTGAAACTACATTTACACTGAGGATTAACATAAAAATATATACAAAAAGTATCAATTTTTAACTGATATCATATCATCATGGCAATTTTGATTAAAAAAAAAAAATACTACAATGCTATTGCAAAAAGGAAATTACTTTAGACATAGCACTGAAGTATTCTTAAACATCTATACAGAATTTAATATAGAGATTAGTTGAAATATCCGTTCTTCGTACGGGTTACATAAATACGGGTTACAAAAAATGTCCTCATCAGTACGAGAAAGAAATTGAAATTGTGAGATCACTTCCAAACTTTCGAAGTTCGTACAAAAATCACGTGATGGCTTAAAGTACCCGCCGTTGCCCAGGAAGGGGGTGGGAGAGAGTGGTGGGGGTGGGGGGGAGCCTTGGTTCTCCTCTTCTCCACAAGCCTATCACATCAAACCATCCTCGATTGTTCCAATTGTTGAAAAATATTTGTGCCATTGCCATTATCGCCATCAGGTCCATTATTTGCCTCTAGTTCAAAGCTTTTACCCCTTTTCACCCTCTGGGATGGTTAACCGGATTCCAAGATAATCTATATTTTCCTATAGCTTTTAGAAATTGAAATTCTTAGATCACTTCGAAACTTTCCCAGTTCGTACAAAAATCGCGAGATCAGAGAATATAAGAATTCCCAGCCCTTTCTTCAGGTGTCTACAACCCTATCACATCAAACTATCTCCAGTTGGTGATCTGTACAAATTAATGTTATATTCTTATTGTGCAACCCGAAAACCCATAGTAATATCGTTCAACAATATTTGCCACAAAAAATTTTTTAGTTCTAGTCATTGCCTCCAGGTTGCTATGTGGTGCTATTATGCACAACAAGTTTAGTTCCAACTGTCGTCACCAGGTTGCTATGTGGCGCTATTTTGCACAACAATAGTTGCTCCAATTGTTGCTCAACAATATTTGTGTAGTTTCCATTGTCACTATCAGGTGCCTAAGGGGCGCTATTTCAGAGATTTCACTCTTTTTCAGGGTGAGGGTGTGGTGTGTCGATGTTCCAAGGTAGTCTATATTTTCCGCAGGATAGTACAAACTAACGATGCAAAATTTGTTTCAAATCAGTCAAACGGTGTAAAATTATGTAGAGACCAAACCTAAAACTTTAACATTTATATATATTAAGATAAGATAGATATAAATAGATAAGAATACTATATCTGTATCAATTTTTCCATTTTCTTAAATAAAAAACACTTCAAAAATAAAATTTACATGAATTTACCTACAGAATGATTATAATGAAAGTTCAATTTCCAACATGCTTAGAAAAAGAACCACTGCTCAGAATGATCTGAAATTTGAACTGAATATACTCGAAGAAAGGGGGAATGGTATGGCATAAGACAAAAATAGTTCCAAATGTTAGCAATAGATGGCGCTATAAGCGTCATAATGTAAATGGGTTCGGCTACAAGTGATATTTGAATCGCAATACGACGGCTATGGCGTGAGTTGCACGTTAAACCAACTGTACTGTTCAATGTGTATGACTGTATCGGGTTTTTACTGAAGAAATGACTTCCAAGTCATTCAACAGCTGTGGCACAGTTAGTTTAAAGCCCATTCACCACAGCAAAGTCGTAGCACATCGGATGGGAAAAATAGGTTTTTAATTGTCCTGAGACTAAAACCCGCATAAAAGGCAATAATGAAATCAATTGTTAATTATCGCGAGACTTGCGCAAGACATGTTCAATATGCTATCCAGCGTTTTCTGCCACAAGTTGAAACCGAGAAACAGCATGTTCCACAACGGATCGGAGAGTCTCAGGGGTCACGTTGTGAATGTGTTGCGCAATGCGTGCCTTCATTTCAGCAAAGTTTGCATTCGGACCACTAAACACAACATTTTTCAGATAAACCCACAGCCAGAAGTCACAAGGATTAAGATCAGGCGATCTTGACGGCCAGGCTGTTGGAAAATGATGGCTGATAATTCTATCATTTCTGAAATGTCTCGTGAGCAGCTGCTCCACTGGCTTTGCAATGTGCGGAGGAGCGCCATGTTGCATAAAAATGATGCTATCCACACATGCATGCTGTTGAAGTGTTGAAATGACGTGGTTGCGCAAAAGACCCTCATAACGTTTACCATTGACGGTACAAGTACAACCCATCTCCTGCATGACCGCACGAATCATCTCTTCGAAAAAAAATGGACCTACGATAAACGCTGGCCGCACCACACAGTCACCTTTGCAGAATGAAGAGATACTGGTTCATGTGCGAACGGATTTTCCGTTGCCCATGTTCTGCAATTCTGAGTATTGACATATCCTTGGAGATGGAATTGGGCTTCGTCTATCCACAAAATGTTCCGTGGCCATTAATTGTCCACTTCCATGCGAGCAAGAAAATCTAGAGCAAACCTTTTTCTTACTGGCAGGTCAGCAGGAAGCAACTCCTGAACATGGGTAATTTTGTATGGATAGCAATGCAGGATGTTTCGTACAATTTTATGCATCGTGCTCACAGACAATTCCCCGTGCACTGCACGTTTGCTCACTACCCCTCGTCTCTTATTGGACTGCTGTGGCCACATCTTCTAATGTCGAAGCAATTGGTTTCCTCTCTCTGCCAAATTTCAGTTCAAAAGAACCTGTCTCTTCGAATTTCTTCATTATTTTCTCCAGACCCTTGGCAGACATCGGACCCCAGCATTTGTTTTTCGTACCCTTTACTGTCCGGAACTTCTTCAGAGCTATTGGTGCACATTCACCGTTCTTGTAAAAGAGCTTCACAAGCAGAGCGCGATCCTTCATTGAGAGAGTCATGGCGAGCTTCTCAGAAGCAATATGACGAAAACGCCATATACCCCGCGTTTTTATAACAAATGCAATGTGTTGTGCGCATGACACATCTTGTATTTTGAATATTATGACGCTTAAAGCTTCATCTATTGCTAACATTTGGAACTTTTTTTTTTTCTTATGTCATACCATTTCCCCTTTCTTCGAGTATATTCAGTTCAAATTTCAGGTCATTCTTAACAGTGGCTCTTTTTTTTACAGCATGTTGCAAGTTGAACTTTAATTATAATCACCCTACATATCGGAATAGAATTTATGAATTGAATATTAAAACAAAAAACAAAAACAAAAACAAAAAACAAAGAAAACAAAAATTATCATTGGAAGCGCAGTGGTGCCTCAAGAGAAAAAATGAATAATAAAAATTTATTTTACCTAATTTTTCAATGAAACTGTACAGCTGTTTCCATGGTTTTCGTGGCAAAACTAAAATCATAGTAAAATAACAAAATACACGGATTAATTACATAGTTAGTAAAAATAAAGATGTTATTTTGTTATCATTTATTAATTCATTTTGAATGATTAAAAAGAATTGACTTCGATGTGATTCTCAATATCGATTTCACAATATCTTTGAAACGTCTGACTGTCAATGATAATGTGCTCAGAAAATAAACTTCTCTAAAGATTAGGTTTAATTAACATCACTGCTTAAATATATTCTAAAGAATACAAGCAACAAATACCCTTCTTACCCTTCGGGAAGAAGATAAATTGTAAATCAAACAGATATTTATTTCTTTTAATGAGATTACTTCTAATAAAACTTTATTAATTGATTTGTAAATATTATTTAAAACGTGATATTTGCTGCCACATTTCTTACATCATTCCTCTCCATGTCTGTTTTAAAAATGTGACCAAATCTTATAGTGGATGGTTAACTACTCCTACATTTATTTTTAAAGTATCCCTCTACAGACCTACATGGCTCCCTGCGTTTCGTGTCCAATGGGACTAAGCTGAGGTAGGTGGTCATCCCGACGCTCTCCCGCTTTAACTCTCAAAAAAGAAACCCAGAAACCCATTCTTCAGAGAGATGGGTGGACCCAAATTCAAACCGCCTACCTCGAGACCGGATTACTAACTACCTATATAGTTTTAATTAATTAATCAACATTCCATACACTTATTTTGGAGGTAGCCATACAATCCGATAGTAATTTGGATAAGTAGTTTGTTGGAATGAAAATCTACTGATGTCTTGGACGAAACGTTTCATAACCATTTTAAGAAAGTTACTGGGCTTAATTAACTAAATATTGATCAAGGAAATTTCATGGGCTGATGTACGTAGTAAGTGTAAGGTGCCACATACATATAGTGTACATCATTTTGTACACTATTGTGTACGTTGCATGATTACAAACAGTATATCAGCCAGATTAACCTTCAAGTCATTATTGAATTTTTGTAATATGTCAGGAATTGGTTGAATGTACCCAGGTATGATAAAAAAGTTTACCAGACTTTCAATGATAAAATGACAATGCAGTTCTTGGTGCTGAAGCAAAATATTATCAACTTTCTTAAGGAATAAGAAGATATAAGAAGCACTAAGTAGAATTAAAATCTTCTAGATGGATTTGTTAAGTTATTTATAAGTTATTGCTGTTGTGTGACATCGATTAAAATGTTGTTGCTCAGCTACCGATGCTTATGTTCTAGTAACTGCTTTTATAAGTTAGAATATTATATGTCGTCCTTTGAATTAATTTTAAGTTTCATTAAATTAGGCATTTCTAAGAGTTTAAATTTCTTATTTTACCATATTTAACCTAGATGAACTTATGTTGAGTTTACGTCTCCTCCAGAATGTGGCTGTTGATGGGACGTGATTTTGTAGGAGTTTATCAATATTAATCTCATTGTTTCTGTGAAATCATTGCCTTTATGACGTCCATGTGATATCGTAACATATCTTTTTTCCTATAATACTTTCAATGATAGTTAACTTAAAGAATCTTTAAGATTTCTTTATTGTTAATTGCTTGCCAATGTAAAATATTTCCTTATCAACTACTGTAGATAATTTACTACTTTTGATTGCATTTTATTTAATGTAAGGAATGAGGTTTGTTGAGGTGCCATTTCAACATTGTGAAGAGGAGATGCTTAGAGATGCTACCAAATAAGAAAAATACAGACTATTTCACTTTTTTTGTAACCAGTACAATTACATATGCAAACCATTAAAAAAATTCAATTATAAAAATTAGCGGGTTAGTTAGTGTTTCCATTGTTTTTTATTAACTAGAAGTTTTACCTACTTTTAAGAGTAAGTCATTATTTTAAGCAATTCATTATAACCCTGAGAATTTTTTGTTTACATTGAGATATTATGTAATACTGGGAGTGCTTTTTAAGACATTCGTGAATAGCTATCTTTAAATCCAAATAAAATCTTGGATTCTGTAATAATTAAGAATACCAACTTAAGTATAGTTTTACAAGTACTGAAGAGCATAGTAATTTAAAAATAAAAGTTTTATTCGTATTTTGATGCAAACTTGAAAAGTTGTCTATTCTATTAAACTATTAAAATGGTCACAGAATTTTAAAATTATTTGAAGCAGTTTATAAATAAGAATTATAAAAATTAGGGAAACAAAAAAGAATTGATTTGTACGTAATAATGTTATGATTATACTTCATTTAAAAATTTAATATTATTAAAATGATAGTATCTTCTGCTTCAAATTTAAGCATCATAAAATCATAGAAAACAAAATATTAATCCTAAGCATAACAAGATTAATGCTTAGATTAAAATCAAAATAAAAAGACTGGATGATTAACATAATGACTAGATGATGATACGTCTAATTAATACTCACTTGCAGAATCAAGGATATGCGCCCAAGGCTTCTCCAAACGGGAAGGAAACGTAAAATGACCAATTTTCATATCTTCTGGATTCTCTACGGTTTTCCATTGTTGGTCGAATTTGTTGACGAGGTAATAGTTACCATAGGTGTCTTTCATGCCGTGCATCCAATGTTTATAAACAAATTCGTGGCTTTCATTCAAGGCGGCAAGGCAGAAGCTTTGTGTCTTCTTTGGGTCGTACATGATTTGCCACCCCAACGGCAAATACCTCAAAGAATTCTTCCCAATCTCGTTCTTCCAATAGATAGTTTTACTATCATCGAGAATCTGTTTCCACAGCTTTGCAAAATTGGGTACAACATGAAACTGGTCGTCTTCGGCAAGTACCCAATACTCGTATCCAAACGCGTCCTCGAACATGGGCCAATGGTTGAGCCAATTAGCTTGATTGCTTACCTGTTGATTGATTACCCAAACGTTGTTGTTTGCTTGATCTCGAGCCAAATGGAATAAGTTGGCCATTAGAGGCCGACAATTTGCAGAAACCGGATTAATAAAATATTGGTTAAGAAATTTATCAGTTATTTTTTGCCAGCCATTAGGGTTAAAAGGTATTCCATTGATATTAATAATTGTCAAATAAAATGTTTGAGGAGGCTCTGCAGACAATACACGCCACTCAGGTTTTTCGCTACTTGCATTAATATTTACCTGGAACTTATTTTCCGCAGTGTCCACATGAGCTGTAACAATATTTTGTCTCAACATTTCTGACGTGATATTGCTCCACAGCATTGGACCGACAGGAACTCCATCAGAATCAATTACATTAACATAAAATTTTTGACCCAAGTAATTATTAATCTCTTTCCAGCCGTAATTATTGGAAAGCAGTTCTGTTCTGTTCATTAATCCTAACCAGGGATTCGTCCACGGGTGAGAAAACAAGTCAATAATGTCTTTATCTGATATCGGTTCTCCTCTATCGTCCACAATATTGATGTAAATGTCTTTTTGTTCAGGAGTGATTAATTTTAACCATCCATAGGGATTTACGTTGGAGAATTCAGTTTCCCATTTAACGAGTGAGTTTGGTTGAATTTTATCCTGGATTTCAGTCCAGGAAGGAACTCCTCTAGAATCAACAGTCAGTTCCACCTTTGGTGCTATTACTTTTTCTTTTAATAAGTTTGTAAGTACAGCTTGCCATTTATTTGGTGTTGTAAATGTTCCGTTTGGATAACGTACTTGAATCCAATATCTCTTTCCATTTTTTTGTTGTTGAAGCAGTTTCCATCCTGAGTTCGCTGCTATTTCTGTAGTTTGTTTTCCAATCCAAGGAGAAACGAAACCAGCCATTGTAAGAGCTTTAAGTTCGTCCACTGGAACCGGCTTGCCTTCATTATTTAAAACACTGACCAAATAAACTTCCTCATCAGTACCCATCACTTTGAACCAATCATCTGCCTGCTGACTATAACGTAATTCCGCCCATCTGTCAACGTCACGCCCAAAGGGATGACTGCTGTTAGTCCACTGCATTTTTCCATTCTGATCAATGTATATCTTTAACCAATTTGGTTTTCCGTCAACAAAGACCTTAGAAAATATAGGCTTCGTGAAGATTTCCAGCCAGTGAACTGGAGCTATTGGAATGCCATCAGCATCGATGACGTTTAGATAGATAATGTTTTTAGTTTTGTTATCAGAAACAACTTTCCATCCGGGAGGATTAACAGGATTACTAAACGGGTCTATTCTATCAATCCAAGGCGAAGACCATCCATTTTCAATTAGACTACGCAAATCTTGGATATCCACAGGGTTTTTATCTAAATCCATTCCGTTCAGGTATGTTTTCTTTCCGTTTGGTAACAATAATTCAAGCCAGTTATTCGGATTCAGGATTCCAAGCAGAGTTTCACCAAATCTATGACCTTCAGAATCAGGTGGAACTGGAACAATTGCTTTAAAAGAATAATAAGATAAGATTAATTATCTCCTGTATTAAATAAATAAAAATTTCTGTATTAAATAAATAAAAAATATAGTTAAATAATCTTTAGAACCTTCAATCGTTCCTATATATTTAATATATCTATTTGCAGGGATAGAAGATAAGTTATGTTTCTACTTTAAAAACATTGGGAAATATATTGTTTACAACATAATTATGAAAATTACAAAAATAAATAGAGGAAGTCCAGAGGATACATCCTCATTTTCAACGACTTTTCTTACTGAGCAAATCCTTAAGACTTTCACTACTTAATTGAAGAGAATGTCTTTTGTTGTAATTCTATAAAATTGCTAACTAATTTATTATTTTTTTTAAAACAACTGGGCTTCTGAAATTAATGCTTAGTTTTCAATTAGTATTTTATTACTTGGTGTCCACATTTTATTATAAATATAATATTATAAAAGAAATGTAAATGGTACATAAGTAATTCAGATAAGCATATTATCATATTTAATTGAAAAAAATGCCTCCTCTCTTATATGTTAAAGAAAGATTGAAATCCTAGCTCTTCTAGGCTTGGGATTGATGATCTGAATTTTTAGATAATAAAGAAAGGTGAATATGGATTCAGGAACTGATATTAAAAATTATATCACTGGTAGGAAAAGAATCAGAAGGTAATAAAGTTGCTTTCAGAAGAAGAACATCTAAATCACTGTTCAAGATTCCCATTGGTTTAGTAAATTCTCAGTCATTGCAATACTTCTTTCACTCACAATTACATCCCAATTAATTAATTAATTAATTTCAATCACAATTAGTGAATGGCACCGCATCTGACTGTTGATTTCTTTTTCCAAGAAATTTTATAGATTGTCTTAGAAAGTCATAGATATGACACCACATTATGAACCTGTATCTACACCTTTAAAAAACATTTTGTATCAAGAGTTTAAAGACGTGCACGAAGAAATTGCCAATGAAATTGTTGAATTTAGAAATTTTACATTGAAAATCTCAAGAAAATTGAAAAAGGTAAATTTATTGAACATTTTGCATATTTTATCAAATTAACTAAAGTATTTAGTTTCTAAAAGCAATGCAATAATGAATAAATATATATTTTATAAATACTTTATAAGCTAACATTTATAGTTTGTTTTGTTTGTAGTGTTTTTATTATAAATCTATTTCTGCTGCTTAGCTATTTTTTTCAGTTTCATAACTTCTGTTTAACTAATGAAAATCTAAAATTGTTAGGAAAAATCTTTAAAAAATGTGTTTAAATCATTTTACAGTTTCGGAGCTAGAAATAATATTATCTGCAATCATAGAATTCACAACTACCAGAATCTTCTTAAGAGCTATAAATTGCCATAAATTTTCAAGTAATTCAGGTGACGCATTTTTACATTTAAAATTATTTTAATTAAAAAGACTAAAGTAAAAAAAAACCTGTCAGAAGAGTTTCGGCTCCACGTGGCCATCATCAGCTGAATGTGGTCACGTGGACAAAGGGGCGATACGTACTGTCCTGACACGTTTTTTTACCAATTGAAGCTGTTTAACGTGCAGATATAAAAGTAACAAAACGATCAGACTGCACTGTGAATGAAATGATTTTATAAAAATATAAACGAAAGTGACAGTTTCGAAAGCCTGTTTATCGCCTTCCTTCATCATTGTAGTCTGATGAAGGATATTGTAGTCTGATGAAGAAAGGCTTTCGAAACTGTCACTTTTCTTTGTATTTTTATAAAATCCCTTATTCACAGTGCAGTCTTTTATTTCGTTTTTACCCTTTTTATTGAAAATAATTTAATTGTAAAAATGTTTCTCCTGAAATTCTTTTTATTATAAATAATTCTCAATGTCACAAGTTAAAGTGATTTTAATTATAAATTTTTATGCTAATATTCTAATAGGCGTTGAAGAAAATCAAAACATTGGTACCAGTCTCTGTTTCTGACTGTAATAGAAGATTTGAAAACATTTCCCAAAGAGTGAAGGGATCTTTATGCCCTTGTAATATTTATATGTTCAGTTTATAATAGATAGCATTATAAAATTTTAGTGATAGAAAAGTTACTTACGTGGAGGATTCCCTAAATAAAAATAGAAATAAAAGAGAGTTAATGAAATTAGGAATGGTTCGTAATCTGCTTATTTTATTTAGTTATTCTGTTGAATCATGAAATGCTTTAAAAAATAAAAAAGTTAAGACAAAGGAGAAAGCCAAACCGTTACTGGTCTTTTCGTTATTGTTAACTAATCAAAAAAAAAAAAAAGAAATTAAGTATTTCATTTGCAGGTATTAAGTAAATGTCCAACCTTTCCTACTACTTCCAGTCTGGAATGCCAGAAGGCCTGAAAAAATTACAAATTGCATGAATGTTTGTTTGGTGTTATCTTTAGATATCAATAAAAACCAGCACTTAGGTAAATTTAAAATCGTGATAGTTCTAAAAAGGATTTCTTTCGAATATTATTTCTTACTTGTATCTCCCAATGGTACTGATCTTGAAATTGCTTTATCTGAAATAAAGTTTAATTTATTAAACAAAAATTTTAATTAAGTTGGAAATTTTTGCGGTAATTAAATGTTTATTCGTTTACTGAATAGTTTTTAATGATTTTTTATTTTTTCGTATATATAGTCAATTTTGTAAAGTATATGAGATGTCACAATCATCAGTGGCATCTGATGAAAGAATTCGGGCCGGAATTCAGAAACGTCATGTAGTGTTTTTTAATATTTTAATGTGTTAAATTGTTTTAAAATGTTATTGTGAATTTGGGCTCCTGAATTTTAAATATCTTATATTTTATTATTGGCTTTGTTACGAAACGGATAATAATAGCTTTGTCTGTATAACAAACCCAAGGCTATTATTATGTTAAACAGTAAATCCCTAAAAATTATTGTTACAATATTCGTTTCCTCCATACACTGTATATTCCGTCTGATCTTGCAGTAATAAGTGTTCCTTACAATTCTTTTTGTTCCTTCTATTCACTCAAATTCGATAACAAAACAGATTGGCGTTTTTTAATAGATATTCAATAACTTCAAGAGATTTTAGAAAATATACTTGTTGGGAAAAAATAAAAAAAAAAACAACAAAAAAAGCACAACGACGCAACCCGAAGAAAGTGTTTCTACAGTATAAAACGTCACTCACGCAATGATTATGTAAAGATAAAGAAATGATTCCATTTTCATTGCAAAAGGACTTTTATTACAAAACAATGGCCTAACGATCATATGTTAATGCATATTAAATATATCCTCTAAGCGGTACAAGCTAATATATGACGCGGCATTGAGTCAAATATATAGTCGGTTTCTTGTAAAGATTGAAGTGACGTCAGAGAACCGCGTAACACGTTATTCTGCTGCAAAGAATATAGTTCCGGCATTCTTGTTATTTCATGCTGAATTTAGAAGATTATTGTTGATTTAAAAGCATTAAATATTTTAAGAGACGGAAAATATACTGTTCAAATTATTAGATTTGTTTATTTTCGCTCACACACCAAGGGAACATGCGATTGGTTAATGTTGGTGAGGGTGTCATTTCAATATGGCAGCCTCCAGTGCATCGCACGTCACCTTTACAAATACTTTAAAAGTTATTGTAAAGGTCAGTCGATTCACAGCAGTGCGATGCAAATTATTTATAAGTTTATTCAAAATTAAGTGAATTGAAGCAGCACATGCTAACTGTTAATGAAAAACAACAGTTTTGACAGGAATATCGGTGACGTCTTTTTATCCCATTAAAGAGGGAATTTTCCTCTTTAAAGCCAAGAAGAGGCAGCCAAGAAGAGGCATCGGAAACGAAATACATCGCATTCTGATAAACTTTATGATTTATTTCTATGCAATCAGAGATAAGATGCATAAAATGTTTTTCAAAATGAAATATCAACCATACGAAAGGTACTGAAAGATCCGGAGTTGCAAAGTATTTCCCGCAGCAGTGAAAATATAGAAGGTTAAAATGGTTTGAATTTGATATCAGTATCGGCTAAAATTCACGAGTGTGTGTGACAGTGAATTAAATTAAAAGACGAATTTTGGAATCTAAACTGCTTGAAAGACCGCGAAGAACAGCCTATAGTCCTAAGAGTTCGGATCAGGTGTAGTGTTTGCATTTTAAAGTATTTTTTTTTTCTGTCTTGGCACTTGGTGTACTTTTGCTATTATTATTCATCTACTAGCCTATTGGATACAGGAGCAATGTCACGGAGAGTCGCGAACTTTACTGGGACGCACTGGTCGGGTCTTTGACGGCCAGTGCTACTCTGCCTTGAGTACCCTTCTTCCATTCGTCTGAGTGGATCTGCTTTTGTTTTTGTGTTGTTTTTGACTTTTCTTATTTGTTCTGTATTTTGTGGAACATTACGTTTGTGTCTTGAGAACCTGCTTTGTTGGTACCTTTTTTTGTTTATTAAGACTTAAGCCAATAGACCTTAATCTAAACTCTGATCCTTCTGATAGTAGGAGAATACGAACGCATCAATTGAATGTGAACTTTTCACAGCGAATTAAAATTAAAGCAAATCAAAAACAAAAACAAAACTTAACACAGTAAAAAAAAAAAAAAAAAAAAAAAAAAAAAGTAAAATAAAATTAAGTAAAAGAAGAAAAAAAGAAAAAAAAGTAAATAAAAATCCAAAAAAAATGAATGAAAAAATAAATAAGACAAAAAGAAAAAAAATAAATAACACAAAACGAAAAAAAAATTACATATAAAGACAAAAAAATTAAATAAAAAAAAAATAAAAAAAAAAATTTGCTATTTTGGGGAATCGTTCTTTGTCTTACAAACTGAATGCTTTATCCATAGACCACATGAATTATTACTCCGCGTGATGTCATTTCAATCTTTTCAAGAAACGGACTATAGTCTAATGTTGTCCTGTGGCAGCTTCTACTAGGCGTTCTGCAATTATTAAGCTAGGTCACATTCCGTGTTGACTGGAAAAACTTGACAAGAGGTGCAGGGACCTGGCTGGTAGCAGATGGGTATCGACCCCATTGTTGATAAAGTCGGTATTGTCAGCTGATAAATAGCAGCGGGAAGGCGGGTCCTGAAAGGAATGTCCCAAAGAATGGCAGTGAGGAGGCGTCAAAGTTTGTTTTTGTGAGACAGTATGGCTGCTAATAAGGATCGCGAGCTCCCTTGATGTTGTCCATTGTTGTAAATCAACTGCACCTCTTTATAAGAACGGTCGTAAAGACAGAGATTAGGTCGTAGACGGAGACGACAGAATAGAATGAGTCATATCATGCCACTTCCGTTGTAGTGAATGATATGTCGAACACGATAATGAAGTTCAATTCAAGGACTGGCCTCCTTGCTCCTCTGATTTCAATTCCCTGTTCGGACAAGGCCTGCGGCGTTGCTTGGTAGCCGTTGCACTATTAACAAACTCGTACGCCATACCTCAGCTATGCTTTTAGATATTTCATAGCAGTTAGCAATTTTCAACTTTGAAACTAGATGATTCTTGATATTTAGGAATTATTTAATTCATTATGAAAAATATTATAAGTGTTGTAGTTTACTACAATTATTTTAAATAGGATTGACAAATTAAGAAAATGAGGTCAAAGTTAACACAGAAACATACCTCTGTTCTCATTTTCTGCCTTTTGTGCTTCAGCAAGTAATGGGGCCCAACGGTCTCCCGGTAATTCTTAGAAATAAATAAAAGGATTTATTGTTTTTAAAAAGAACAATTTAAATCATAGCAGGTGATAGTATAGTTTTTCTCATTTAAAACCACAATCAGAAACCACAATCGGTATTTATAAACTTCCAAATGGTCATAATACTCAAGATTTTCTTTTTTTTATTCAAGAATTTCTTAAAATTTATGCATACTTCCGTACTTATGTTTTTAATTTCTTACGAATTCCAAGAAAACTGGAAAATTCTTATTTTTACTTCCAATTTCTGAAAACAGAACTTGAGCTAAATGCATGTTAGGGTTTGAAGTTTCACAGTATTTAAAGTTAAATTAGTTCTTAATTATTTTAAATCCAAGACTTAAATTACAAGAAATGTAATATTAGAATTATAAGAAGTATCCTTCGATAGCTTAATAGCAATAAATTTCCAAACCACTGCTTACCTACTGCATCTGAAATTCCGATCCATGGAGAAGCAAATGCGGATGGATATGGTAAATCTTCAAGCTGCAGGTCTTCAGGTTTGTCTATAGTTTGTCCATTGACATCAATTTTGTTTACGTAATAGATATTTCCCTTCCTATCTACAGTTGTATACATGAGATCTTTGAATCTTACATCGTGGAAACCGTCTAAAGTAGACAAGCAAACGTCGCTCTTAGTCAGTGGATTAAACACTTTCTGCCATTTATGGGGCAATCGTTTTAATCCGTGGCTATCATCCCAATTTGCCCAAAATATACTTTTACTGTCTTCAATAATTTCTTTCCAAAGTTGTCTAATATCTGATTCGTCGAATGCATCACTAACCGCATATACGGAATAACTTTTACCGAATGAATCCACGTATTTGGGCCAATCGCTGACTTTTAAGATTGCATTGCTCGTATTGATGATCCATTTATCCTCTTCATCTTCGACAAGTTGGAAAAGCTCTTTCACAAATGGATCACATTCATCCTCCACAGGGTTAATGAAGTAAATGTTAGTGTATTTGTCTACAATTTTCTGCCATCCATTAGGATTGTAAGGAGTTTGATCACTGTCCAAAATAGTTAAATAGAAGGTTCTGTGGGGCGCTGTTAGTAAAGGTTTCCAGACTGGTTTGCCTGACTTCTTATCGATAGTTATGGTGTATTTTGTTGGAGGAAAGTTATCATTTGATGTAACTACGTTGTCTATTAATAAATGAGACAAAATCTCACTCCAATAAAGAGGAGCCACTGGTCGAACGTCTTCAGTTAAAATATTCAAATAGATCTTCTGACCTAAGGCGTCCAAAATCACTTTCCAACCAAGACTGAATTCAGAACTTTTGGGTACCTTTTGACTTAACCAAGGATTTATCCAAGGAGTTGATAAAAGCGAGACAATTTCTTGAGACGACAAAGGCCTTCCACTTTCCGTTACTAAGTTAATGTAAAACGAATTCCCATTATCCCATTTCAACCATCCGCTGGGATTTAAAGATAATAGGGAAGTATTCCATTTAACGTATGGGTTTAGGGGGACCTTGGTCCCCTGTTCGCTTAGAGACGGTTTTCCAGAATGATCGCTGGAAATTTCTAGTTTTAAGGATGGCGATTCTTGTTTTGCAAGTTGACTTAGTACGGAATTCCATTTTGCTGGACTGACTGTAGTTCCGTTGGGATGTAACACTTGCAACCATAGATCAATTCCTTTTCGGTCAGTTATTCTTTTCCAGCCCGAAGCGAAGAATGGTATTTGTTTGGTAAAAGCTAGCCAAGGAGAATTCCAGCCTGTATGAAGAACACCAAGTAGTTCTTCTTTGGTAACGGGTCTGGTATCGTCATGGACAAAATTAACAAAGAACACTTCGTTTTTATCCGTTTTCAATTCCAACCAATTATCCGGGTTTATTTTGGTTACAACTTTGCTCCACCTTTCTGCATCGTTTCCTAATGGATGATTGATTTGTTCCCATTTTATTTTACTGTCTTTATCTAAATGTACAGTCCACAACAGGAGGGTATCATAGGTTTGTAAATCTTTGATGATATGACCAATGACGGTAGGACGTAGAATCAGCGGCCATTCGCGAAGACTTATTGGAATGCCATTTTCGTTAACAATATTTATGTAGAACGTTTCATTTGTTTTTACATTTCTAACTATTTTCCAACCTGTAGGACTCATAAAACTTGGAGTATTTTCAATGAATTCTATCCATGGAGAATCCCATCCATTTTCTATCAACTTGGACCATTCTTCAAGTTTCATTGAGGACTTATTAGCGTTCACACCATTGACGTAGAATTTTTGGCCTCTGGGTGCAATGACCTGAATCCATTTATTTGGATTGATTATGTCCAGTTCTGTTTCTCCTAAACTAGATAAAACAGGATTTAGGGAGACAGGAACATAAGCTGAAAATAATAAAAAAAAAATCTTAACATTTAAAAGAACTATTTTTTTCAAGTTTAAAGATTAATGTTATTATTTTTATTATATTATGTTAGTTGATAACGTCATTTTCAGATTGACGAAACCGGTCCTCTGTAAAAATTATTTTTAATGTGTTTTTTTTTTTAATATCTTTTTAAAAAGTTTTACTTTAATTCAAATACGCACACGTTAAACCAAATCTACCTATTAAAAACTTGTAGTATTGATTCAAAATTTATGAAAATCTATAATAAAACATTAAAAAGAGATGTAATTACGGATTCATAATATTATGATATTGTGGAATTACTGATTTTCCCAAATTTGTAATACATTGGACTTGTATTTTTGTAAATCAAATGTAATACTAATTGAGTTAGTATTTTATTTGGAAAAGGCCGTGGGACCGATAGGCCTATTATATAGATCTACTCTATAAACCTGAAAAATTAATAATAAGACACAGAAAATAAAAAGAACGCGGAAAATAAAGGAAACATTCCTGGGATTCGAACCAGATTCATACAAATGAGCAAAGTTAGTAGGGCACCTTCTAGGGAAAAATATTAACGACATGAAACTGAAATAGATAGGATTTTTGTAGAATCAAGTTTTAAAAACCTAACAGAAACTTTTATAACAATTTGAGAAAGCTTTTTGAAATATCAAGAAGAAATAAATTAATATTGTAGAGAAAAATGACTAAAATTAATTTTTAATATTTGTTATTACTTACGTGCAGGATTCACTATAAAATGTAAATAAATAGATAGATATTGAATTCATTGTTTTAGAAATTGCTTAAAAAAAGAGACTTTTTTCCTCCATTATTAATTTGATTTATTAAATAGGGTTTTGGCTTAATAAATTAGCTCAGTCAAAAATCATTGAAAGCTTACGTAACTCCAACTTGAAGTGTTAAGAATATTTATATAATAATATTCTAAAACAATATTATTCGTTGATGTAAATTTTAAATTATATTTTAAGTTTATGTATAGTTTTAATGAAATAAATTAAGTTTACAATACAAGAAGTCTCTCTTTTTAAAAAAATAAAAGTAATAAGTTTACAGTAGAGTTAAGTTATAAAAAATATTAAATTTTTATTTATTGGGCGTGGAAGATTCTTTCTAATATACTGGCATTTCTATTTTCACAACTTGTAGCAAAAAAATTTAAAATAACCATTAAATTTCTTTGTTTTCTCCATTCATTGATATTTAAAACTATTAACATTTAAACAATTTAAAATATGTTCAATAATCTTTCAATTATTATTACAATTATAAAGATTGTTGAACATACTTTAAATTAATTAAATATTAATTGCTGCTATTTAGGTTTTTAGGGATTTTTTTTTGTAATCATCTCCTAAATTTCATAAGAATTAAATGATAATAAAAGCTTGTCTTCGGTTTTAGAAAATAAACTATTCCATCGTATTTTCTGAAATGATTTCCTGAATTGATTTCCCAATTTACCTTTTTATTTTAAAGTAAGAACTTTACCTTTTTATTTTTTCTGGGTCTTTATTTTTTTTTTTCAGTGAAAACTCGTCTCACTCACAAGCGAAACTCACGACCCAGCCCCATCTCTTATGGAAGAGAATGAGTGGCAAATGGGAAGGAGGCAATGCTAAATTCGGCTTTTTAGTTATAAATAGTTTATTTCACAACAATTCACATTACCTAGCTGAATTTTTAATGCATCTATATTGTCTTCCAGCTGTTAAATGAAGGAAGATGATTCTGGAGTGTGAAACTATACTTATTTTTGTTTTAGAAACCAAATATAACTATCCTTACCGGGTGTAACCATCGTTGCTGTTAAATATTTTCCTAAATTGAAAAAAAAAGGAAGTTCAGCATATTTTGTATTTTAAAATACCGGTATTAGTTTTTTTCAAACATATATAGACTCAATCTTCATATTAACGGGCCTAAATTAACCCAAGCTGTATATTATTATTAATCTCACAATTAAATTTTTAACAGAACTAACGTTGTTACTAATGAAAACAAATTATACTTTGTTTTGATGATTTTACAAATTAATTCATGCATACAAACACCCACACATGCATAGACACGTACATAAAAGAATAACCAAGAATAATTTTTAAAAAATAAATAAATGATTTTTTTTTCTTACCAATCTCATATTTGGAAACTGGAGGTGAGATATTCTGAGCTAAAGAGAGTAAAATTACTAGGTTTTAAAAATTAAAATAAAAATAATTAATTCTGCCCAATCCTCCAAAAACTATCCTCAACTGAGGTTCAATGCACCTTCACAATTTGAGTGGGACAACTCAGGCTTATTTCAAACATTATTCTAGACACGACAGCTTTCATATAAGAATATAGTCTGGTCTTCCAAGTAGCTAAGAATGCCTTGGACAGATTCCCTACTTGAATCCTTTAGAAAAACAGCAAAATTAATAAACCAAAGAGAACTGATTTTGGAATATTGGACTCGATTTCTTTTGAGGAAATCCTAGTCAAGTTCAGAAATCGATTGAGAAGTGATTTTAAATATGGGCGGATAGTTTTAGGAAGTTCCATGGCTAAATTCGATTTATATTTATTAGTACTTAATTTATCTGATATTTTAAATTCATTTATTGTATTTATTGTTTAATTTATTTATTTAGTAAGACTTATTGAGAAATACATGAATTTAGATGAATTTGCATTTCTTGAATTGCATTGATTTAACAAACAACAACTTTTTAAAGGTTTTCTCTTGCTCTTCTAGAGTTTTAATTCTGGAAAAGGTTCAGAACTCACATGATCTGATAGGTGTAAATCTGTATCAAGTATATTATTATTTTCAATCAAATTCCCCACCGTTTTAGATAAGGGGCTGTACATAAACTACGTCATGCTAATTTTTTTATTTCGACCCCCCCCCCCCCCCCCATTTCACATTTTGTGTTATTCTTGTGAATCCCATCCCTAATATTAGGTCCCAGTATCAAACTAAAGTGCTTTAACTCTAAGTATTTATAAGATACAGTTCAGATTAACACTTATTAATCATTTCAAGGAGTAACTCGTTGAATGAGAATTGATAGAGATCCTTATCCTTTAACTGAATGGATGTTAAATTTCTCAATGTAGTTTAATATACTGTTAGTAAATATATTAAATATTTTGTAATATTTTCCTACAAATTTTGCCTCTTAATGATTGATATTTAAGCATAAAAAATAATCTTTTTTACATCTTTGGATAAGTATTAAAAAATCAAATAATCTAAATACAGTATTAAAAAACGGAATCAAAATCTAAAATTAAAACGATCTCTTTTGGTATTAATAAACAGATACAAATAATCGAAAGTTACATCTTAGGATAAATCAAAATCTGAAATTAAAATTACCTTTTTTCCGTATTATTAGAAACTTTGATGCATATTCCTCGTATTCAAGCATATTTTCGTTTGAACTTTAAAGTTTAGGGAATTTGAGGGTACTTTAATGAATTTTTAGTAAGTATTTTTGATTTCAAAAAATGCGGGTAAGTGAATTGTAAAGTGACGTCACATATTATCTGACCCCGCCCCCAACATGCGAACGTAATTTATGGACAGTCCCAACGGGAGAAAAAAAAAAGTAAAAGATGTTTGCGCCTTCCATTTTTAATGAACAGAGGGTTAATGAAATCAGCCAAATAGATCATTTTACACTTTCGGATTTCGATTCTTAATGTAACAATATCGACTAAGTAAGGATATGTTAAAGTACAAATCGTTACAAATGATTAGCATTTTCGTAATTCTTATATTTTGTCGAATATAATCCTCGACAGTAATGAATATAAACCAATATTCTTTTTTATAAAGATACCATAAGATAGATCACATGAGTTTATCAATCATATGACATCAAGCTCTGCATTTTTATTCAGTTGGCAAAATATTTTTTTGTGAATCCCATACGAAAAATAACTGACAAAAAATTATTTTGCAGAATTTTTCTGCAAATGACTTTATAAATTAATAAAATCAAATAAAGTAAATGGCATTAGCTATCAGCAAACAACTAACAATCGCCATATATTATTTCTCAAAGGTGTTTTTTTTTAGATAATTATCTTAGATAATTTCCTAAATTTTGGACTTTTCAACTAAAACTAACCTTGACTTCGAATGGCTGAATATCGAACTTTATTATTAAAATATTATTAAAAATACTATTCACAAATGTCAAGATGGTTGACCATTGGGAAATACACCTGACCACGGTGGATGTGCAGCAGTGATATTTGTTTATTTTGGTGCGAGGATTATTTGATTATTTGATCTGATTTGAGGATTATCTGGATTTGAAATTTGGTTAAAACCGAGTCTGATGTAAATAAAACTGAGTCATTCTGATAAAACATTTTTTTGCAGAACTTGGATACGGTTTCTTGTCATTTCCAAAGAAAGTATTAAGTATTGATTTTTCTCAGTTCGCATAAAGATTAGTTATTTGCAGGATTCAATGTATAACTTAGGTTCTTTTCACTTACCTCGCATTTCCGTGAAGAACGGATTCCACGACAAAGGATTTGGTAGAACTTTCAGAATGAAAAAAGGAAAGATTATTAACAAAATAAAGCAGGGAATTATTTAAAACGAATATAAGTAGATTCGAATAATTTCCTAAAACGTCAAATATTTCTTAAATAACTCTCTTCAATAATAAATTCAGAATAAATGGAGGTGATTGGTCAAACAAATGGTGACAAACTAGCCTCAAAAGTTGTTTTTAAGTTGCCTAATGTCATTCAGAAAAAAATAAACATGTACAGTTGAACCATTTGAGGAAGGCAATCCCCTCAGGCGTTGAGACTGAGAACTTGAAAAAGTAGGGGAGAAAGGGTATAAGGTAAAAGTGGGGGTAGGGAGGAAAGATTACAACGTGTTTGCAGAGCTTGACCTCGTTATTAAATGCTTTAAGTAACTATATTTCCGAAGAGCTGAATTCTCAAAATACTAAAAAAAGGATTACATAAGGCCTTTTTTTAATTCCTTAACAATACCCTGATACCCTTTCACCCCTATTTTTTCAAGTTCTCAGTCCCAACGCCTGAGGGACTGCCTTCCTCAAATGGTTCAACTGTACTGTTATTAGTAAGTTTAATTCACTTTAACTTTTGATTGTTTCATTTCTTGCCTCAGTTTCTTGATAAAAAAAGTGAAGACATCGAGTTTTAGCAACCATTTGGGAGCTATTGCGTTTGTTGTGTCCGTCTGTGTCTGTCCACCCCTAACAACTCCCGAATGGAAGTTCGGATCGACAAACGGATTTCACCATTGTGTTCAAAGACCCAAACAAAGTAGAACTAGGTTAAATTCAGGGGTCAACGTCCCCCTCCCATGTTCGAGATATTTGGCATTGTTTTGATGGATTTCCGCTATCAGCTTAAAAGTTAGAAATGTAACCATCTAATTTCGGTTGTCAGCTACAGCTTACTGGTTAAAGTTTCAGATTCACATACTGAAGGTTGTCGGTTCAAACCTGTATATCTTACTTTTATTTTTTTTCTCCTCCTTTTTTTCTCAATGGCCGCGCGGCTTTTTTTTTATTCTTTTTTCCCAACGTTTTTATTTTTTTTCCTAACTTTTTATTTTTCCTTACGTTATTGCACTTCAAAATTTTGTATTATTATTTTTAAATTTCTTTATTATCATGGATCGCCCTTAAATTGATGTTTTAACACAAAATTATATTCACTTGTTTTTTAAGTTTCTTTTCATAATTAAATTTGCAACAGAAAATCCCTCTCAAGTGAAAACAAGGGACAAGATTCCATTAATATTTTCCAAATGCACTTCAATTGTCACTTGGAAATTTTTTTTAAATGTTTATTTTATTATTTATGCAGATTTTGCTAAACAAATAACGGGCAATCAAAGTTATTATCAATTTATTTTTAACTGTCCAGAAATAAGAATTTATTTCCAAAGCTAATTTATAGAAATGAAAAAAAAAATCGAGGATGACAGCAGGTTTACTGGAATTAAGCTATACAAGACACACACACAAAAGAAGAAATCGTGGGTTATGGATTACTAATTCCATGTATGCTCAGCGACCTCTATTGCAAAGCATCGTAACTATTTTCTACATTTCTGCAACGCAGAGTAGAAGAGAACAAGATTTTCGATATTTTTTTTTCTTTGCTTCTTTGACATATCTATTTACCGTTAATATTTTGCTTATATTATTCAAATTTCCTGCAATTATAATCCATATCCAAAAGTAACTTTCGAAAAGGAAAGTAAAAGTGCCGAGGCGAGAAAAATGAACTGCGGCTCCCGTCGTTTTTCGCTCGTTGACAATTAAATCTCTTCACCGTCAAATGACACAAAATTTGCAGCAATAGCCGATCTTCTTAGTAATTCAGAAATACATATTCCATTAGCCTGACTTAAAATAGCGGAAAACATTCCAAATTATATCTCTAGCTCTAGCTGTGCAGGCCTTACTGTTCTTATGACGCCGCCATATTGCTTTCTGCAACAATGAGATCAACTAAGTGATCCGTTTTTCGTCATATTTGAAAATCATAGATACGCCATATTGGAGAGGAAATTTGAACCTTTTTGTGTAATTGTAAACTATTCTACTAATTACAACCTTTAAGATAGTTTCTCACAATTGCCAAAATTTTATTATTATTCGAATAGACTTTGTTTTAAACTATTTCATCTGCTTTGATTCTTTTTATGTTATGTGATCAACATCAATAGTTATTTAAACAAGGAATGGTTAAAAAAAAAACCCTTAAGCATATAAGGTCTCTGAAATTTATGAAAGGTAGCATTTGCATTAGACAACATAAGAGATTTCTCGAGTTAATTTAGAATAATTATTGCATTAACGTTTCAAATTATTAAATAATTAATTAATCTGTGAAAAAAAAACCATCAACTTCATACAATAAAAAATGAACGATGTTGGAAAACTATAATGAAATTGATAAATTACTAATATTTTCGAATTTTAATCCAAGAATCTCTTAAATTTAACTATTTTAATTGTTGAAAATTGAAATTAAATAATATATCCATTGCTAACCTTTTTAATGTTTGAACGCACTTTCATATGCATCTTTAGCTTTTATCTGATTTTAATCTTAGCTATCAGAAGGGATGAGAAATAAAGGAACAAAACAAACGGTTCTTACCAGCTGAGTCGTTAATTGCTGCCCATGGATCTTGTTGAACAGATGGGATTTCAAAATTAGAAAGTTTTAGATCTTCTGGTCTCATAACAAATCTTCCTTCCCGATCAATGGCGTTTACAAAATAGGTGTTGCTGTTCTCATCTATAATTAGCTGAATAAGGTCATCAAAAAAGAAGTTCCCTCGTTTATCAATAGCATTCAAACACAGTAATATATCTGAAGCGGGATCCTTCATCAACTGTGATCCGTGAGGCAGTAATGTTGTTCCATTGACATCCACTGAGTTCTTCCAATAAATCGTTTCACTGAAATGCAGAATTTCGTTCCATGCACTCGTGATATCCACTGGTTGCAAACGTTCATCTAACGCCAACATCGTATAATTGTTGCCAAAAGGATCGGCAATTGTAGACCAGCCTAATTTTGGCGCATTTTCTGGGAAAATGAGCCAATCAGGTTTTCCTGTAAATTTATCAGTAAGTTGGAAGAACATACTAGCCACAGGAACGCAGTCTTTGTCAACTGGATTAATATAATAAATATTACCAGTTTTATCGATAATCTGTAACCAACCATTAGGATGAAAGGGTAACCAGTTCTCATCCACAATTATTACTTGGTAGATTCTTGATGGATTAAAGTTCAGTCCCTCCCATAACAATTTATTAGACAATGGGTCAGATTTTATAGAAAACCTCTTTGGTATCTCATGATTGTTTAATGTAATGATTCTTTCTAAGAGGAGCCCTGAGGCAACTGAGGCCCAATTTTCTGGGGGCAAAGGTGTACCATCACCATAAAGCATATTGAGATAAACTTTTCGTCCCAGATAATCTATGATTTCCTTCCAGCCGTGTGACACAGCTAGAGAAAGCACCTGTGGAGTGGCTCGTTCTAGCCAGGGAATAGACCAAGGATTACCAAAAATGTCTACCATTTGTCGAGGGGGCAACGGACGACCATTCTCGTTTACGACATTGACGAATACTTCCGTTCCATTCACTCCTTCCCATCCTTTCAACCAACCATTGGGGTTGATTATAAATAGCTGCTCTTTCCATTTCACAGGTTCTTCGGTAACGTTCTGTATGATTTCCGTGTCTGACCAAGAAGATTTCCCATTAGGATCGACATTTACCATAACAAATGGAAACGAACTCTCTTGTGCAGACACTTCATTGATGACTTCTTTCCATTCGTTTGGCGCCGCTACTGAACCATTGACATGTCTTACCTGCACCCATTGTCGTCTTCCCGTTGAGGTTTCAATGATGAGTTTCCATCCAGGTTTAGAAATGTCAGTGGTCTGCGATGTTTCCAGATAATTCGAGGACCATCCGTTTTTACTCAAAGACTGCATTTCTGTTTTACTCACTGGAGTTCCATCATCATGCACAAAGTTAACCAAATATTCATTTTTGTCGGTTGTCTTCACTTTCTGCCAATTATCAGGGTTCACCTTATGTAACAGGTTATCCCATCTATCTCCCTCTGATTCCTTCAAATGTTCTATTCCGTCCCATCTGACTTCATTGCTTTTATCGATAACTATCTTCCAGCTCTGAGGTTCAGCTTTGGTTGTGACATTCACTATGGCATTTCCTAGTATCTCACCATTTAGAAGTTTCGGCCATTCAGAGGGATTGATTGGAATTCCATTGTTGTCAACCATATTCACATAATATTTTTTATTAGTTATCATGTCTTTAACAACCTTCCATCCTGATGGATCTAGAATGTTCCCGAATTTGTCGTACCTGTTCATCCACACAGTTGTCCATCCATTTTTGATCAGTTGAAACCACTCATTATTGATCATTGGTGAAAGGTCACCGTGAATTCCATTTACAAACAATGTGGTGTCTTCATCTGCTTGAAGTTTAATCCATCCATTGGGATTAAGTATATCTACTAAATCTTCGCCAATTCTGTCATCTTCAAAAGCCTTAGGAATTGGTAACGCGGCTGTAAGAAAAAATTTCAGATATTTTTATATAAATACTGGAATAATCCTATTACATATTATGAAAATTCGTCTTCTAATTTAAAAAGTACTTAGAAAATAAAAGAAAATTCTCATAAATGCTATTTAAATGTGAACTAAATTTTTACTGCTAAAAGAGTGAGGCAGTGTTTACAAGTGACATCTCAAGACAGCTGTTTCTCGCTTCATCAGTTGGGGATCATCAGTTGAGAGTATCACTATAAACACACCAGATCTCATTACAGAGGTGAGTAGAAGTAAGAAAAAAATATGACAACTCCATAAATCTAAACTAAAAACAAAATACACATTAAAAATAAAATAAAGGAAATTCATGTATTGTCCTCGGGCAGATTTTCATTGTATTCAGTTTCCCATTTTAACATATCAATCTGGCGATATCAAAAAAATTCATTATTATATTATTACATTAAATGTTATTTTAGGAATACATTAAGGCAAAGTAGTCAACAGTTGTGAATTTTATTTAGTTCACTTCTTCTTCACACTTTAAAAAAGAAGCATTTCGGTCAAACGATGCCAAAAGTTTTTTAATGTTAAGGAAATTAATAAAAGTAAAGATGAATAATCATGCAAGATTGGAATTTTAATACTGACTCTTAACCATTATTTTATTTCAAAAAATTAAAAAATAATTAAAGTGTCAATATAGAAATCCATGCCATAAAAAAATCTTGGATTTAGAATTCGCAGGTGTTAAGTACGGTACATTAAAATTGAAAATGTTTGCCACTGATTCGAAACATTTCATGGTAATGTTACTGGCCATTGGAAGAGAAAGAGAATGGTAGTTCTATGCGTAATTTTAGTTTAAATGTATTTGGATATCTAATAAATGAAATTAATAATAAATAGATAATTAATAAATAATTAAGAATTAATAAAAAAAATCGTAATAATTCTGAGTAATGATAATTAAAAGCAAAGATCCGTAAGCTTAAGATGTTCTTATTAAGAATGCAAGAATTGAAATCCGTTGGCAGTGAATGTTAAATCCTGAAATGGGAGATATCTACTGTTGAAATTTTTTAACGTGTGTTCAAATGAAGCAATCTTAAAACACTTTAAGTTTACATTGAATTTGTTTAAAAAATCAACAAATTTAGTGTAATTCGGATCAATTCACTACAGATCTCATCTTCAAATAAAACATGTGAGAATAAACATGAAAACAAATGAAGACCAAGCTAATAAAATTAAATTTGAATTTTCAAAAGTCGATCCACCGCCTCAATTACCCCATTATGTTCCGATCGGTTTACTACGGTAACCTACTGAACTATCTCTTGCTCCGGGAATATAATCGTCAAGAATTGTCAGTAGTCTAATGGCAGAAGACAAATAAGCAAGCAAATAAATAAAATAAAATAAATGAAATAAGCTTTTTAAACCCTTCGTATTTTGGCAAAACAATTTTATCAGAAAAAAGATATTTAGTTTATTAAAATAAATATTTATATGCAAATAAAATATTTTTATTAAATTATATTTTTATGGAAATAATTTAACACACGTGAAGTCTAATTATCATATAAAAAGAATGAGACCAACGCACTTATTAAATACAGTTTCAGCTCGCCTGCAAGCCGCTCGTAAGTGATTTCTAACATGATGACAGACGGTTTATATATGTAGTTCAATCAATAGGAAAGCTGGAAAGTGAGGTGACACATGCCGGCCTGACATCTCACGAGGAACTTCAGAAGCAGATTAACAAAATATCGTCATTGAACTGCGAAAAGGTGAGTTCATATTTCATGAAACCAAATCAGGCATAGGAACCAGCAAACATTATGAAACAGCAAGGTGAAACCCAGTAAAAAAATTAATAAAAAAAAACAGACGCAAACACAAACACAAATTAAGTCATCCGTTTTAAATCCAATCCAATCCAATAAAAAAAAATGAATTAAAATAAAATATTTTTTTTATTTTTATTTTTCTAAGAACCATCTTCCAAATCGTGTTCTTGTTTTCGAAAACCGTAGAGGTAAATGGTCTTAACTGACACGGTTCGTTGTAATATAAAGGTTCCATTAATATCTGAAGAGATTGCTTACACTTGTTACTAAAATCTTTTGGATAATGACAAATAATTAGCAGTTGCTCAAAATCTAAGACATGGCCGGTATCTCTGACGTGTACTGCGGTTAAGTAATTAAAGCCGCCCGTTTGAACCACTGCAGCGTACTGGGCTCTACCATTACTTTTTTTGATTGGCTTTCATTTAAAGGATGGCTTATTTTGTGTTTCTGTGTGGTTTTTATTCATTTATTTAGGTTTACTGGGTTTCACTTTGCTGTTTAATAATGTTTTCTGGTACCTATGCATGATTTGGTTTGCTTGAATCATATTTCAAGCGTTCGTATGATCTCACCTTGTCCCGAGTTCATTGATCTTTTGTTTCGCTGCTTTTGAAGTTCCTCATGAGATGTCAGGCCGGCATGTGTCACCTCACTTTCCAGCTTTTCTATTGGTTGAACTACAAATATAAACCGTCAGTCATCTTGTTAGAAATCACTTGCCAAAGACTCGCAGGCGAGGTAAAACTGTATTTAATATTTTTATATTACAGTGCTTTCATATTTTAAATATTTTTATATTATATACTTATAATATTAAAATAAATAAATCATAAAATATTAAAAAATAGGGTTTTCATCAATACTTAGCTTCTAGATTCAGTCAATTTCTGACAAACCTATTTCTGCATTTTTTTATGTTTTGAAACATTATCAAATATTTTTGTGATATAATAGATAATGCTTGCATAGATGTATGTCAATAGATATTAGCCCTAATTTGGGAATTAGGTATAAAAGCATTTGTATTAGATGGGTTTTTAATTTTCAGTGCTGCTCTTAACCGTTGAATGTTTTCTAAATTTTAAAAATGAGTTTATTCTGCTTCTTGCTAATTCACAGGTTTTTCTTAAAGGTTTTTCTTATAATAATAATAATAAAAATACTACTACTACTAACAATAATAAGTTTCGTAATTTTTTCACTATCTGATTCCTTTACATTCAACAATCCATAATATTTCATATATATAACATTACATTAATATATTATCAACGTTATTAAGAAATATTGTAGTATCTCATTTGTTATCACTAGCAATATTCAAATCCTCTTTATTGTTTTAATATAATGATAATAGAATTGGGGCTGACAAAAATGGCTATACATTTTCAGTCTCTATTAGGAAGCTAAATATTGATACCATTCGGTTTCGGATGCCGTTCCGACATAACTTGTGGTGTAGCCGGTGGCCTCCCATGAGACTGATGCGCTGGAACCGGATTCAATTTCGGTCGCCGGCATGGATATTTATTTCATGTCATTTCCTACTTGTTAACCTGTTCTTTCCTTTCTCTTCAGGTTTGAATCCATTCCGTAATGGTTTCCTGAGGAAGGACTGGAAAACACCCTCAGTATCTGCTCCAAAAAACAGCTGGCAATAGTATAAAATGTATCTCCTAATCCACTTGGTCACTGTGGGAGATTAGACCAATACTCACCACGCACTTTATGCTATACTATTAACACTGAAACACGTCAATTAAAAAACATGTTGTTTTATAGATATTTTGTTGATCAGATTTCCATCATTAGGAAACTCAGCTATGTAGAATCTTTATGGACACTTTTAATAATAGACTTGATGATATAAATGAAACCAATGAAGTAAAAAAAAACAAAACAAGAGAAAAAAAGACTCGGGGAAAAAATCTTATGCAACTACCTCCTATAAGATATCGGGTAGTTGCATAAGAAATGGGAAAATGGAAAATTCCATTCCTCACATTGGCTGATGGGAAAGACTGCGAACGTTTGAGACCAGTGATGAATCAAGCCAGCATCATTCTGGCTTTAGGACGAGTCAACTCTCTATAGGGAAGCCGGGTCGGGCAAGTCCACTCCTTAGGAGGGAAGTCGGCTCAAACCACCGGTAACAATATAAATTTTAAAAAGATCTGAATAGAAATCCCAAGGGCTCAACCAGTAACAAGCGTATGTTGGTGAAACTAAACGACTTCTAAGTACTTTCATTAGTGAATATAAAAAAGATGGTAGCATGACACGGTTGGCAATATTCACATACGAAAGATCTCAATCCAACAATTTTAGTGGTTTGGGAAGATGGTGAGCCAATGAGAATAAGCAGGACAAAAGTGATGTATGCAATAAGAAAAATGAAGAACGGGAAAGCGGTAGGTGCGGAAGAGATCCCGGTAGAAGTATGGAAGAGACTGGGAGAGGATGGAATTGATATTATATGGGATCTAATGGATAAACTATGGAGCCAGGAAAGATACCAGAAGAATGGAACAAAGTATATTGGTACCAATTTTTAAAGGAAAAGGAGATGTATAAAAATGCGGTAACTACAGAGGGATAAAAGTTATGCCACATACCATTAAGATTTGGGAAAGGATCATTGAAGGAAGATTAAGACAGGAAACGACGATACGAGACGAATAGTTTAGTTTTATGCCGGAAAGAGGGACAAGATGCTATCTTCCCGTTAAAACAGCAAATGGAACGCTATAGGGAGATGCAAACAGAGCTACACATGGTGTTCATTGACCTAGAGAAGGCATACGAAGGCATACAAGAAGTATGGAGATGCATGAGAGAAAAGAAAGTATCAGAAAAGTATGTGATGTTAGGGAAGGAAATGTATGAGGGAGTTGTGACGCAAGTTAAGAGCAGCGTGGATATGAAAGAAGGTATCATCAGAAGATTACATCAGGGATCAGCACTTTTGTTTGACTTGGTTATGGATGTAATGGTGAGGGCCGTCAAGTGTGAAGCACCGCGGAGGATGATGTTTGCTAATGACATCGTTCTGAGTAAAATGAGCCGGAATAGGTTAGAGCTAAAGCTGGAGGAAATGAGAAAGGCGTTAGAGGAAAGAGGAATGAAAATGAAAAAGGAATGAATGACAAAGAAGGAGTATTTGGTATCAGAGGATGAGCAAGAAGCCGTATTTATAAAACTACAAGGTGAAAGGTTACCAACAGTAAGAAACTTCAAATACCTGGAGTCAAACTTGGAGAAGGATTTAGGCTGAAGTAGCCCACTGAATCTAATATGGATGGATGAATTGGAGGAAAATGAGTGGAGTGTTGTGCGACAGGAAAGTAAGCTGCAAGATGAAAGAAAAATGTTTACAAGACGATGGTAAGACCTGCAATGATGTATGAGACATGGGCAGTCACCAAGGCCCAGGAATCGAAATAGCAGAAATGAGAATGCTAAGATGGGATGAGTAGTGTAACGAGAAAGGACTGGATTAGGAATGAACACATCAGAAGGACAGTCAAGGAGAGACTGGTGAGCAAGAAAATTCAGTAAAGTAGACAGAGATGGTTTTGGCATGTAGAACGAAGGAATGAAGATTACTTTGGAAAGCCAGGAAAGAGAAAGGACCTTTGAGGTGCCAGTAAAGAGAAGATGGAGATATAAGGTAGTTACAAATCAGAGAAAAAAGATGGACGAAGAGGAAGCTCTAAACAGAAAGGAATAGAGAAAAAGAATAAAGCAGCGGGGAAACGTTGAGAGAAAGAAGAAGAATGTTTCGTTACCCAAGAAATGAAAAGTAAAGCTTGTATCCAAGCTTGAAAATAAAACTTTTATCTGATTTTCCAAACATAATGGTACAATTAAATAGTTCTGCTTCAGCTAATTTCAACGGAAATAAAAATATCGAAGAAATTAGGAACGTCACTGCAGAATTTTACAACTGCTTCCAAGATTTTAAAAGCATTGTAGTTTTATTTATGAGTTTTCCGTTTGAAGAAATGCAAAAGTAATTGCAGAAAACCTTTCAAGTATTTTTGATATTTTTACAGCAGAAAGTATTTGTGATATTTTGAAGCGGAAATCATAACGTTACAAAGTGATATTTTCATCAAAGCAATGGCTTTCGAAAATAAAAATTTGGAAGTATTGATCAGATGATAAGGATTTCAATTTGAGAAAAATGTGCTGAAAATTTATACGCCTGTTTCGGTTCAAACTATTTGTGCAACTGGCATTTTCGCAAATGAAATATTATAAAATCAAAATACCTAACTACTTTAATGGATGAACATTTGGAATTAGGCAGAAGATGTGGTAGAGTGGACTAAATCCCAAAATTACACAAAAATTGTAGCTACGTTGCAGTGTAGAATAAGTAATGCAAATAAAGATTGTCTTTATTTTCATATTTTAAAAATGGATCAGTAATGATTAGTCGTGCAACTGTAAGCTTTACATTTTATTTCATTGAAATATTTTTGATATTTTAATATTTTTATTATATTTTGATAGTTTTGATATTTTTAAAATACTGTAAGCCTAAATTTTCTAAGATTGTTTTAAGAATTCATATTTAGGAATTTTTTTAACCAAAAATGAAATAATAGACGAATTCATTCGCAAAACTTCAGCAGAGACTTTTTTTGAACTGACTTCGTGTGTGGCTATTCAAAGTAAATATTCACGCACAACAGGAAAATTAGATGTCAATTTTGTTATGCTTAAAACTTTTAAAATAAAAATATTTTAATTCGGTGGAACAGAATTATTTATTTTCTTTCGAAGAATTCAGAAATGATAAATTTTGCTTTAAATTTTTCTGTGGTAAATGTTTTACTTACGCTTTGGATTCTCTAAAGAAAAAACGAAAAAGAATATTAGTTCCAAAAATATTCCAACAGATTTTGATCCTGAAATATATGTATATTTACAGATAATGTTATCAATATTTTGTTAAGTTAAAAATAATCAGGTTTCTTACGAATTTTAAATGACTTCCTCTTACCTTTTCTGGCAATGACGGCTTCAACAATTACTTTAATACAAAAAAAAAAAAAGAATGTCCAAACATCAATTTATATAATAGTAATGATTGTTAATAAGAAAAGGAACTTACTTAGCAACTTTTATTCTTTAGTAAAGAAATTTAAGAGAGAAAGAATTAAGGAAGAATGATCCTCATTTACGAAGACAGAACCTTGTAATTTTCAAAATTCCTTCGCCAAATGATCCAATTCATGTTTGAAACAACCAAATTTTCAACTTCAAATAGACCATTTTTAAGGTCAGAAGCGAAATGCTATGTATCCATCGCTGACGTGTTAATGCGCATAACATATATGAATATGCTCATTGCAAAGTGGCACCGAAGGATTCCAGCCAAATATGGTTTGTGATTAGTCGAATCCTTTACCTCCCACAATAAAATTAAAAGCATAAACGAACATCTTTATTTTAGAAAACAATGAGGAAGAAGCATGAGATACCGCGGTTCATGTCATGACACCCTTCTATACTTTGTTCACTTACTATTGATACTTGCTAACTGTGTCTGCCTTTTTCTATAATTGCGATAACTGCATTTGATGCAATTTTTGATGAAATTTTTGTTTTTTCTTTGTATGGAGATCCTGCTCAATAAGTAATGAACACAAGCAGATATCGCGTACCGACATTAAAAATGGACAAAGAAAATATTAATTTCTGTGTTTAATAGGGAACATCAGAACAAAATGATATTATAAAACAACTGCTAGCGCCTCCTTGAGGGAACTGTACAAACTACAGGGTGGGCAAAATAAAAGCGGCCCGGAAAAAAAATGTATAGATATACACTCATGGACAAAAAAATTAGCGCACCAAGAAGGAGTCGTCAAAATGAAACGAAAATTTACATACGTAATGACTACTTTGATATAAGTAAATGATAAGAAAATCAAAGAAAAAGGATAATTTATTTCAGAGAAAAAGGCAAAAGAACGGAGGAGTTAATACTCCGTTGGACCCCCTCTAGCGCGAATGCACGATGCGATACGATCGGGCATTGAGTCATACAAGTTCTGTATGATGTCTTGAGACATTTCGTTCCATATTTGCTGTAACCTTGCCTCTAGTTCGTTCAAACTCGTGGGATGCCCAACTCGTCGTCCCAAATGATCCCAGATATGCTCGATTGGAGACAAATCTGGGGATCGGGCAGGCCAAGGAAGGGTAGTAACAGTGCGGAGACAGTCTTGTGACACCCTTGCCGTATGAGGCCGAGCATTGTCTTGTTGAAAAATGGCTCCTGGGAGCCGTTGCATGAGTGGCAACACATGTGGTTGCAGGATTTCATGAACATACCGCTGGGCTGTCATGGTGCCACGGAACAATACTAGGGGTGACCGTGTATTGTAGGCAATGGCACCCCATACCATCACACCAGCTGTGGGAGCGGTGTGTCGCTGTACAGCAAAGGCAGGATTGAAGCGTTCACCACGGGCTCTCCACACACGAACACGATTGTCATCACTGCCGAGATTGAATCTGGATTCGTCGCTAAAAACGACCTGGTTCCATTCCGCTGCAGTCCAGTTTCCTCGTGCGCGGCAAAACTCCAAACGGAGGCGTCGATGGGTGAGCGTCAAGGGCAGCACACGTAATGGGCGCCGCGATACCAACTGTCCTTCAGCTAGGCGCCTTCGTATGGTTCGAGAAGACACAGCGGTCCCTAGTGAAGGTGCTACCTGTGCCTGGATGGCGGCCGATGAAGCAGTTGGCTGTACGCGTGCATTTCTGACTATGTGGCGGTCTTTTCGACGACTGGTCTGTCGAGGGCGTTCTGAGCCTGGTCTTCGTGTACATGACATCTCTCGGGTCCACTGGTCCCAAAAACCTCCTCACAACACAATCAGAGCGGCCTAATTGACGAGCTACTCGCCTAGCTGACCACCCAGCTTTCATCATCCCGACGATTCTCCTTCTCTCAAACTGCGACAACTGCGTATACTGTCTTCGAACACGGCGTAATGGCATGTCTACCTCAGCTCTTCCTTTGTAAATGATTCAGCACACTCAAACACGCTTTGGTTACCTGTTTTATACTCCACATAGTACGATGTTCAACGCCCTCTACCGGCTATACGTAATGCGCAATCACGCTGCATTTCTAATCATTTGCATATCTCCCCGACATGTACCTTCACTGCAAGTTTCGTTACGGTCCCGCAATTATTTCTTGGTGCGCTAATTTTTTTGTCCATGAGTATATTTCAAATATTGACAACATTTTCCGGGCCGCTTTTATTTTGCCCACTCTGTATAAAGTTAATAAAAAATAAAATAATAAATTAATAAAAAATTACGCTTGTGCATTAGAATCTACTTGAATGATAAGTAACTGCAAAAAAAAAATTAAAATTCATTTTTTATCAAAAAATTCTAATAATAAATTTCAGGTATTATAATTTCTTACCAGAATCCTTCTTTGGAAGTTGTGGAAAAACTGTAATATCTAAAACCAAAAGTCGTTTAAGTGAGTTATAAATTTGTTGTAATTATTATCAACGAATTGATTTATTAAAAATTTCAATAAGAATAATTATTCATAAAAACAATTCTAATAATAATGTATGAAACGATAAGATTCAATGTTAAGTTACAAATAATAACATTAATTCCATTTTTTCTTCATTTAAATAACAAAATTTCAACTTCAAATAGATCATTTTTAAGGTCAGAAGCGAAATGCTTTGTATCCATCGCTGACGTGTAAATGCGCATAACATAAATTTCTTCATTTAAATAACATTGTTACTGCTTCTGAACTTAATCATGAATTTTAGAGGAACTTTTTTATTAAATTTCATTTTGCTTACCTGAAATATTGCTTGTAATTGAAATCTTGCTCATTAATTTCAAGAAATTGTCCCAAGCACCTCCTGGTAAAACTACAATGTAATAAAGATAATTAAAAATAATATATTAGAATTATAGCATACTTTTCTAATAGTGCTGTGATTAATTTTATGATTTTATTACAGTAATCAACTTAATAAAACAAATCCTAATCCCCTAAAAGTACCATTTTCTTTCAGATAATTAAACCACGGTCGAAATCTTTACTAGGAACTCTTTAACCATTAGACTATTATTTTTTGAGAATCATTTATTTCAGTCTATTTTCTTCATATACTGTAGATTAGAGATATGATAATATTTTAAGCTAAATAGGAAAATATGAGTACAGTTTTTATAACTATTATTGCTTAAAAATTAAAAAGAATATAAAAATTGGATCGTGTTATGCATCATTTGACCACGCACCAAAATGGATGTTTTTAGATTAGTGCTCCATCTACTAACGGAAGGTGAAATCTTTATAAAAAAAATGTTCCTGCTTTCTATCTCAACATTTTGAATAAATGTCAATCGACTAATCGTAACGAATAATAAATTTGCATCATATGACTTAATGACTTCTGAAGGATATTATTAATTTTGATAATGTTCAGAATTGCCCTGTGAGCATATCTTCATTTTAATACATAAAAATGTTACCTTCATTCCATAAAAAAATGTGACATAATAAATTAGCTTTTGTATTTAGCGAATCTATCAAAATCGAATTTTGACGCTTAGTCAAATGATGCATAACACAATCCAATTAAGTGATGATATTAATTTCTTACCAGTGAAATCCTGAACTGTAGTCCAAGGGTTTTCAACTTGGGAAATGTACTTTTTATTTAAATCTTCTGGCTTTCCAACTATTGTTCCATTTTCATTTATTTTATTCAGCAAAAAGGTATTTCCTTTCATGTCTACCATTAACTGCATCAAATCTCGATTAATGAAATGTCTTCGCTGATTTAATGCATTCAAACAAGTCGATTCATTTGTTTGTGGATTAAAGACAGTTTGCCATCCTGGAGGGAATAGTTTTGTCCCACTTTCATTGAACCAATTCTTCCAATATACATTTTTACTTGACAGCAAAAGTAACTGCCATACTTTTAAAATATTAACTGCTTGAAATTTTTCATTAACTGCGAGCATGTAATACTGATTTCCTGAAAAATCTTTTATCTTCTGCCAAATTCTGAAGTCGATCTGTTTGTTGTCTTTATCTCTTTTTAAAACCCAGGCAGTATTTCCCTTTGCATCTGCGGTTGATTCAAATAACCGCTTCATTACAGGACTGCAATCCTTCCTCACAGGATTAATAAAGTAGATATTAAAATGTTCGTCTGTAATCATTTGCCATCCATTGGGATTATAAACAACTCCTTCATCATTCACCACTGTAACATAAAATATCTTTGTTTTCTTTGTATTAATTTTTTCCCATATCGGTTTCCTTGCTTGGGTATCAATCTTTACATGATATCTTTCTGGCAATTTATTATCATCAAGAGTTATAATGTTGTTCAGTAGCAACTTAGCAAATATTTTATTCCAGCGTACAGGGTCAATTGGTGATCCTTTATTGCTGAGTACATTAACGAAAACCTTTTGTCCCAGATAGTTAAGAATCTCTTTCCATCCATAACTTTTGGCGGCACCTTTCGGTAGTTTGGTTCTGTCAGAGATATTTAGCCAGGGGTTTATCCAGGGTAAAGAAAGCAGGTTAATTATTTCTTGCGGAGCTAAGGGCGTTCCTGTTTCTCTGACGAAATTCACATAAGCACCAAGGTCTCTGGCTCCTTTAACAAGCAGCCAACCTTTAGGGTTGATTGCCGTTAACTCATCTTCCCACTTAACGAACTGTTTGTTCACGTCGTCCAATGTTGTCCAGAAAGGTCTACCTTTAATATCCAACTTCACGGTAAGATGGGAATAGGGCAGTTTTTCATCAAGCAATAGATCGAGAACATTCTTCCAATCAACTGGATTCACTGACGTCCCGTTCTCAAACAAAATTTGAATCCAATAGCGTTTTCGAGATTTCTTATCATTAATTGGTTTCCAACCAGATGGAGTCATAGAGTTCGAATAGGAATGCTGAAGCCATGGCGATGTCCACCCGACTAACAATATATCTTTTAGTTTTGCTGGTTCAACCGGCATTCCATCTTCCTGTACTACATTTATTTCATACGAAGCTTTCATTGTATCCAATGTGATCCATCCTTCTGGATTTATCTGATGATATAATTTATTCCATCTTTCTAAATCACCATTTTGTAGAGCGTCCCAACGAACTGTTCCAGTTTTATCTACATTGATTGTTAACCAATTAGGTTTTTGTGTTTCTGTTTTCATAGCAGCTGAAAGAGTCGGTTGATAAATGATTGCTGCCCACTCAGTGGGGCTAACAGGTATTCCCAATTCATTCACGATATTTACCATGAATTCTTCATTTGTTTTCTTGTCTCGAATTGCTTTCCACCCTGGAGGATTTAATTGATTGTGTAGTTCATCAAGTTCTTGTTCCCATTGACTGTTCCAACCATTGCTAGCAAGGGTAAGCCAGTCTTTTGCCGTCATCTGGGTTCCATCGCTGTGGAAACCATTGATATACGCTTTCACAGAATTCTCGGTTGAAGTTTCGATCCATCCGTTGGGATTAAGGATATTCAGCTTCTGCTCTCCAATTATTTGGTCAGTTAATCGTGAGGGAATCATAAAATACGCTGAAATATAGATAAAATAAATTGTTGGAATTAGAACAATTAATTTAAAATTTCATGAATTAAATATCTTTTTAAATGTATGTTTTTAAATATGTTTCAATATTATGGTTTATAAAAAGAATTAAAAATTCAGCATCAGTATACGATATTTACAGAAGATTATTAAAATACTTTATAAGACTCAATTTATTCAAACCATGATTAATTAAATTAATTTAATCTGTTTTAAACTTTTACTGGATTATTTAAATTAATTTCGTTGTTACGCAATAGTTACACTTTCTGAAAACAAACCTTTCCTAATAGTGTTCTTTTACTGGTCTCATTAAGCGAACTAAGTCGTCACTACTTGTTTCTCTTCTAACATTAAATGTTTTTTTTCACATCGAAACATAAACTTCTTTTCATCTAATATTTAGATGAATTTAGAAATGATGACTCACTGACTTTGCTAAAACGCTACAGATACTAGTTTTTAAGGTAATCTTTGTGAGTTAAGTTTTAGTTACCTCAAATTATCTGCAAAAAATGGTCTTGTTTTAGATAAAAAAAGTCAATAATTTTGAAGAAAAATTCTTAATGAATTAGAGTCCTAAAACTCAGTGTTGGAATCCTGCCTCGTGAAGGAGATAATTTCCTTCGTAAAATTTCAGAAAGAATAATTATTCTAAGAATAAAGAAGCAGGTGAAGTAAATGCTCTGTCCTTGCGAAAATAGACGATGAGAGTTAATTGCATTAAGGTCATTAGAGAAGATTAAAAAAAAAAATCTTTCTTTCATAATTATTTTATCTCACTCAAATTTTTCCATCCTTGAGCAATTATCATTGTGTCTTTTAAACTCCAATTTCACTGTCAATCCCAAACTAACGAAACTTTCAGTTAAAATCAGCTGAGAGTATTCCTTATAGGGCGAATCGGGTCGCCTGGAAATCATGATATTAAACACAGAAATGGCGTCTCTGCAATGGAAAGATACTGTCAGAGAAGACATTAAATAGTTAAACGTAGAATTTGGAAAGTGTTTCAATACTTCAACAGTCACAATGATGAAATATATTTTTCTAAAGCATTGGATAGCATGGCTGCCGCAAAAAATTTCTCCCCTTAGATGATCAAGAAAATTGCCCGCAAAGGGTCTTTCCGCGAGAGTCGTTCACCACTCTAGGGAAATCGTGCACCACTGCCTGCGTGAAGCGGATTCATGTACAACCTGGGGTGGGTATGGACAACTTTGACTTATATATTGCGCAGGGCGCACACGACACAACTTTGTGCCAAGTTGTAAAGACAACTAGTTCTTCGAGCACCTTTGAGCTAAGTTGGTAGTGACTTTCCACCAACTTTTAGTTGGCCAACTCGAGTTGGTGGTGTGGGAACAACTTTGTTCGGAAATTAGCCAATCTCAAGATAGCGTTGGAACACTTTAGTTGTGACGTCACGCCTTGGGAAAACATGGCGTCTAACATATTTACTCCGCTTGAGATCGCCGGAGAGCTATTACATAATGAATATCAAAGTATTGCAGTTTTCTTTCACACGTAAAAAAGTTTATACTGAAATGCATTAAGTTTAAGCGGCAGAATTTATCAGAGTTTTGAAAACCTCGATTTTTTCGGATTTTGCACATCAACGGCTGTGGTCGCATGGAATTATGGGATAGCCGCTCGCACGTTAGTGCAGAATTGACGACGGCACCAATCACAAAAAAGGGATGCTCTTGGCTGTTCGTCGTTCGTTATTCTTGTATCGCATTATTGCCATCAATTGCGACTACATACCGGCTAATAATATTCAAACATTATTTCTCATATGTTGAATATCAATCACACGACATCACCGCATATTCCGTGTATGTTATTCAAATAAGTTCTGTGCTTTGTTGGTTGTCCGCACGGCGGCGCATTCCCTGTCGTCTCGTGTGCGCCCAGACTGTCCAACTAAAGTTATCTCGTGTGCGCTAGCATTATTGCCACTATCAGTGAAATTCTTCGTTTTTAGAATGAATACCCAACGCTTGATATCTTTCATTCGAAGCTTCAGTTAAACATTGAATTCAACGGAAGTAAAAAAACGAATTCTTCATGTGGAGCTGGAAACGAATGGAATAATTAATTTGAGGAAATTCTACATCGCCATTACGTAACCAAGTCAAGCTATTCAAAAATTATAAAAATTATTTAAATAATAAAATATTATATAAATATATTCATAACTGTAGAAAATACAAAATCAAGATTTTTTTTATGTTTATAAGATTTAGTTAATAATTTTAGCAATAGATGTCGCTGTTACGTCCTGGAAACATCAATCCATAAGCAAATCATGTCATAAAAAACCTTTCATTCATGAAATGGACTGTAGTAATGATAGATATTTCTCTCAAATTAACGTAAAATTAATTATAAATTCAACTTTAGCATGTGGGAATGAATATCTTATTAATACATAAAATAATATCGCACACATTTTAAAAAATAATAAAAATATATTATCATAAAACAGGACTTTTCTTTGTTAGAAAATAAAGAACGTTAAATTTATTATTTACGACTTTTATTTGTTGGTACTTTTTAGTTGGGAAGGATCTTTCCGCAGGTCCAAATGTCCTGTTTTATGATAAAATGTTTTTTGTTATTTTTTAAACAAAAATATGTACGTTTTAATACAGTTTTTGGTAAAATTAATTCAATTACTAAAATATAAGATTGCTGTATATTGATGTCTTTTAAATAATAATAGTTAATACCAAAGATAACTTAATACCAGCTATAATAACTTCTTTTTAGTCAAATAAATTATAACTTACGTTTCGGGTTTTCTATTTCAAAAAAAAAAAGAAAATCATCAGAATATTTTTTAAAATTTTCATGAATTCATTAAAGTTGTTTCTAACTAAAATATAGAAAGAATTGACATTGCTAATCGTTTATGTGATTTATTCCGTACAAATATCTGCTACCCAAGAAAATAGCTCATGTGTTTATCTATCGAACTATCGAGAGATAGTAAATCTGAGTTTATTATTTAATTCTCCATTTTTGTTTCATATTTAAGCCTCAATTAAATACATATAAGAAAGGTTTTGTTATCAGCTAAATTATATTGAAATAAGTGTGTAAGTAATAACTATAATATTTACTTAAAATTTAAGTTCATTCTTGTTTTGATATTGTTGGAAAAAACCTAGCCCAGTAGACTAACATTGAAACCAGATTTGAATTTAGGTCATTCTTATTACACTCTTTACCAAAAAAGATAAAGCGCGGCATAAAGGAAGCTTCCGTTTCGAATGAAATCAACCATGCTGTAATGTACATGTACAGGTAATGTTTACAGTTTTAAAATCATAGAATACTTTAATGGCTAACAGCTTGCACGGAAAGGTTATAGGTTAGTAAGTTGTAAAATCTCCTCTGGCCGCTGTACGGCGCGGCATGGAGACATACAGAGCCCTGACATCATCCTGTCGCAGATTTTGCCAGACGTTCTGCAACTTCTGCTTCAGTTCTCTGATATTCTGTGCATTTGATGGCCCATCATGTCTCAGACATGCTAAATTGGTGAAAGGTCTGGGAACCTTGATGGCCAAAGAAGGATTTAAATGCACGAAGGCATTGTACGGATGTACGTGCCGTATGGGACCGGGCATTATCGTATTGGTAAATGGACCCAGGCAGACGTGCCATGGGAGACAGCACAACTGGTCGCAGATGTCGTCTGCGTACCGCTGCGCTGGGCTGTGTATATGGTATGTACGACTACTAGGGGAACCTGCTGTTGTAGTAGATGGCACCATAGACCATCACACTAGGAGTAACGGCTATATTCCGCTACACAATACAGTCTGCTTGGGAGCGAAGACCTGGTCTCCTCCATACACGGATGCAATAGCCATCCGCACCAAGGCTGAAACGGGATTCATCACTGAACACGATGTGATTCCATTCTGCGGCCGTCCATGACGCTCGGGATCGGCACCAATCAAAATAGAGCTATCGTTGTAGGATGTTAATGATAGACGTCTGAAAGACGTCATGATAGACGTCATGAGCGGTAATCCTGCCTCAGCCAGGAGCAATGGATGCGTGATGGTGAGGTGGGTGCATAGAAGATGCTACAGCGCATTGTATTGTGGACAACGATGCTCTTGAGCACTTATACAACAAAACGACAGCAGAAGAACATAAAGCATTGAATTTAATAATATTCTTCACAAAATCAATTCATAATATGTCCAGTTCTTTACATAATTTTTCTTGCTAATGTTTTTTCTTTCTATTTAAAGCTGTTTTAAATTTTCTGTTTAATTCATCTATTGCGATTCTCAGAATAATATTGGTTATACGCAAACTTCTTTGTGTAATCAACTAAAATTCTTATATAGATTATATAGATTCTTTGTAAGAATCTTGCTGTATAAGAAAAGAAATACAAATTACAAATCATAATGAACATCCTTACCTTGACCTTTTTGAGCCGCTACAAGTATTGCTGTAAAACAATGAAAATATTTTTTTGTAAGTTTTTTATCATAATTCTTTGACCAAAAAATTTCGACTCGAATTTAAGTTGTTGTTTGAATTAATTGTCTTTAATTAATTAGAATGGTGATATTTTATTCAACTTTAGGTCGTGGAAACTGTTATATTTAAGCAGTGAAAAATAAATGTTTTATTAAGGCTAGATTTAAAATTATCTGACACGCCTGGTCAACTATATTTCAAAATTATTAATATATTTTCAGCAATTTCAAATAAAAAAGATTTTCAAAATTTAAATTTCGGAATTTATTTTTAAAGTTTACCTACTTTTTTAATGGATGATGTAATCAATCCCTTTATTTCCCACAGAATAGATTGAAATCGCCGCAAATACCGTTCGTTCTTACGGGTAAACTATGTTCTTTCATTCATGTTTTTGGGTTGTTTTAGGGTGTTTCATTAGGAGAGTAGAAGTACAAATCTCGAAACCTTTTGTTCTCGTGCAGTAGAAATCATAACAAATAGGAAGTTAGCTGCATAAATCAATGTTCTGGGACAACCGTTTGAGGATTGTTAAAGTTTTATAAGATTAAGAAAACGTAGACAGTTTCTACGTGGACGATTTCTTCCTAGGGATGATAAATTTTCTGCAACGCTGTTTCTCTATAACTGCTTTCTTTCCCTTCCTTCCCAATCACATTCCTGTAGCCACTTTAAAGCTCTGCCTTTTTTTGATTTTTTTTCTCCGTTCCTCTCTTTGTGTTAAATTTCCAGTGTCTGTCTGAGGCCGAACTCCAGTCTTTCTTCCCCGCCAATATGGCGCCAAGGAAACTATATCTTGAATATTTCCTTGGTTCAAGAAAACTTTAATGGACGATCTACTTAGGCTGTGAATCCATTTGTTTAAAGACTTTATTCCACTTTCTCCATTGTAAACTGAATGCGAGACACTGTCTTGATTGGTGCTCTAGGGAAGGAACTCTAGGTCTTCCTGGCATAAAAAAAGCTACACACCATCCTAACTAGGAGCAAAATTGGGGACAAATATCTCGCCTTCTTCCAAACGTCGGACCTCAAAGAGAAGAGACGGGTATAAAAAACAATGATAGTGAAGACGAGTGAATGTCACGCCAAGTACGCTATCCAAGTCTACCGATTTCCCCGAATGGAAGTCAGCGAGTTCTATAACTTTGCGCCAGGATACATTTATTGTGCCTGATTCATCGCCATTTCAGAAGAGAATTCATGCTACTGCCTATCCACATCGTGATCGACTTTCCCCTCTACAAATCCACGATAGGCTGCCCGTTGGAGAGTCACTGCCATAGCACAGTTCTCGCCTGAGTCTCGTCCAAACACTCCTGCCCTTCCACAGCTTTCAATGGGGAAACTACTCAAAGCTTCGCCACGGCGAAGAGAAAGTAAAACCCACGTGTGTCCTGCCTAGTGTTATCACCCTGTGACAAAAGAAAAGACACTGCTCGTGTCCGAGCCTTTCCTGTGATCTGAGGACTTATTAGCTCGGCAGTTCAACTTAGCTTTGGCAGGTGTCACACCGTTACCCAGGTCCAGGACCGTCGCAGATTAAGGCTGATTGATTACGGAATATATACCTTCTTCGTTTTGTTCATCCCTTTAGCTCTTAAAGCCTAATAAAGTTTTCTCGTTTAACGTTTTTCTGCCATTCATTGAGATGGCGGGAGCCATGGATTACTTCTCACGGCATCTCCGACTGACTTACTCCCTCTTCCTTTACTTATCTCCCTTTCACGCCCCGTGCTCGTGGCTATTGAGAAAGAACTCGATGGCATGCATCAATACACACGCATTAATGTAAAAAAAAAACAAGATTTAAGTCAACTGTGGAAAATTCCAGAGAGTGAAAGGAAATTACATTTGTGAATAACTGTTCATAGACTGCTTGTTAGCATGGGCTACAAAACAAATGAAGAAGCACTAGTTAACGAAGATAACGATTCGTAGATGTTTGAAATGAGTGAGGTTTCGTAAGAACTGGATGAGGAGATTAAAGATGCATTACTTGAGTGATAAATCGAAGTTTTCTTTACATATCCTTCCTTTGTACATCGAAAACGAGGTGAAGCCATGCCATCATTAGAGCCACAAACATCCTGTTTCGAAGTATAGGGTCTGTATGTTCCACAAAGTCAAGAAAAGCGGCAGTTTGTCAAAAATTATGAAAAGTGATACTAATGTTAAAGAATCAAAACAAGTCAGCACCTGATTGGAAATTGCCTTTTCTGTTTCAATTATGGGGAGGAGTTAGGAACGGTCGTTTCGTCAGCCACGGACTCATCAGCCCAACCCCCACCTCCCCGATAACGGAAGGTAAGATCCTAAGTGACTCCACAAACAAGAAAAGCAACAAGAATTAATTGATGTGTCGTTAGATATCATCAAATACCTTTATCTACGACTCGAAGATTGAAAAGGTATTAAAAGAACGAACTGCCAGGTCACTGCCAGGTCGGTCGGTGATCCCCACATAGGATCTTGCTTTTCTGGTTCCGTTATCAAGAGGCGGAGTTGGGCTGATGAATCCGTAGCTGGACGAAACGGCCATTCCTAACTCATCCCTATAATTGAAACAGAAAAGGCAATTTCTAATCAGGTGCTGACTTGTTTTGATTCTTTAATATTGTTCACAGCACGTTAAACTTACGATTTAATTTATTGATATTAATGTCTTCAACCATAAAATTTAACCTCCGGCAAAAAATGCATTTTCCGTGGAATCGTGGGTTTTTCAATAGGATTGACTTCGGGACATACATCCAAACAAGTAAGGAAATATCCTGATATTTTCTTTCAATTTAAAAAATACACTTATAAAACATATTTCATAATACCTATACATTTGTTCTTGTACATGTAAAGGAAGAATTTTCAAAACTGAGTCTTCCGTGGCCTTCCAATTCATCGAACTTGAATCCTATTGAAAATCTTTGGGTGACAATCAAGTAAGAGATCCATTCCCAACAACCAATGGAACTGATGAATATAAATATTAGGATCATTGAGATATCTTTCCCAAATACTTCAATGTCAAAGAGGAACTTCCAATCCAGAGGATATCCAATGGATTGTTGCATCTAACAGCGGAAGATACACTCTGAATTTTATTCGCATTTTTAATTTTCTCATTTTTTAATTTTTAATTTATAGCTGCTAGGATCTTAGGGGCCATCCATTAATTACGTGAGGTGTTTTTTTTAAAAAATTTGGACCCCCTCTCCCCCTTGGTGAGATTTGGTGAGATGTGGTGGGACCCCCCCCTCCCTCACGTGAGATTTTAAAAAGTCAAAAAAAAAAAGTTAAAAAAGTCAATATTACAAAATGTTGTAATCTATTATAATACATATATTCTCTGAATGAAATAGTTGACGTGAGATTCTCGTTGACTCCCCCCTCCCCCTTGGTGAGATTTGGTGAGATTTTGCCGCACCCCCCCTCCCCCTTTTGACCTCACGTAATTAATGGACGACCCTTACTGTGCTACTAGAAAAACAGTGTATTTAAGACAGTGTAATATCTATTTACTTTGAATAAATTTATATTTTAAGCTATAAATTTGATTGAAACAATTTCTTTACGCAGGATGTCAATATTTGTCCAAGGAAAACGTCGGCGTCCCTGACAATAAATACGAAAATTTTACAAATCTTACAATATTTGTACTGTACAATATTTAGCTAGAAGTGTAGATCTAAAGAAAATTTATCACTTTGGAAGTTTGTATTTAATCTTATTACAAAGATGATACATGTTTTAATATTAAAACTTTTTCGACTTTTCTTAATTCCTAAATTAAATTAAATGATTCGAACTATCTTACCAATATCGTTCTTGAGAAGAGGCGGAGAAATTGATTCGTCTATAGGAAATAAAAAAAATACTCGAATAAAAAAAGTGATTTACTTTTCAATAAATCTAGTAATAAAACAAACTTACATTTAAATAGGGCAGTAACAAACAAAGTGGCCCAGAAAATACCAAACTTACCCTTTTATTGTTTTATCTAATTGGTTCGTAAATTTTTGCCAGAATATTTATAAATTTATTTATATTGTTGCTGTTGGGTTTTTATTTTTTCTTACAAGGATACAGTCCGTTGTCGTTTACGAGAGCCTTCAGCGGTTTTGCGCATGCGCCAGGTCTCTTTCGATTTCTTCCAAATAGGGGCGAGGAAGATGGTATGTTTATTTTATAGTGTTAGTTTACTAGTAGCTGCGTTCTATTTGCGCTTTTCTGGAAAGAATTATGGAAAGAATAAATACTATTGCAAAAATGACCATCGTTATTTTTTTCTTAAAAGCGAAAATGTCCAAAAGAATTTCTGAGGAAAGTATCCATCTCAGCATATCACCCCTCTGCTGAGTAAAATCGTCCCTCAGTGGTAGCTCTGCCATTCAGAAACGAACAGTATATTGTGTTACATTATTATTAAGTTTATAGTTACTTATGAATTTTGTGTCAAGTTTTCAGTTTTGATAGCCATTTCCCCTCTTCGCTTAATGGACGAAGACAGCTGTTATGTTACAGCAACTTCCTAGGCGATCCAACCTTCATTGGTAATGGGCCCTTCCGATCACAACCATATTTTATAGCTTCTGACTTCTTTTATTCCTGTCAGTTTTTAATCATTTGCTTGAGAAAGATTCGAAAGCTAGCATTTTTAAATTTAAATATGTTTTTTATCCTTGTGTGTTGGCCTAGTCATTTCTTATTCATAACAATTCCACACACGTTAATTTTTAATAATATAATGTTTCTCAAACATTCGGCTGGAAAGGACAGATCTCCATTGTCTAATTGTGATAATATCTTCTTCCAATCATGGACCACAACGAGTAGAAAAGTTCATCTAACGCCAGCTTCTCAAGAGAAACAAAATCTCAAAAACAAGATCTACTCGTTGTAGCTGTTATTATTAAAAGGTTTTATTAATATTCGTGTTATTCTTTACCTTACTATTTTTTCTTTAGCTTTAGTCTATTTTAATAAAAAAATCAGATCTTATTGATATTTTCGTATTAATTGTCTAATATTATCCTAATGGATTCATTTATTTTCCAAAATATTCATAAAACGTCTGTTGTGGACGATTTTCTTTGGTCTTCCTTCGATTCCCATCACACATTGAAAGAACGACAATTGTTAATAAATTCAATGAAATCAATTCGAGACAAAGCGGACAAATTATTTCAATCGAGAAATTCTTTAATTGTAAATTTTAATTTTTATAGATGTGTCTCCATTTACTGATACTTTCTTCATTAATTGAGGTCCTTCGTTGATAAATGCAACGTCTTACTGTTCATCCTACTGTTTATAAGCTTTTTTAATATACATATTATTGATGATAATCATTAAATAAAATGGAAATTTACTTATTTTGGAAATATTGAAACATATTGGAAGTTACACAAGGCTCTTAAATTGTTACCTGGCTTCTTCGTTTCTGCTAAAGCAATGATTTGTTTCCAATTTTCTTTCGTCACAACTGTAATTAAATAGATAATTATCACTTATTTTTATATTAATATAGTTATATATATTTATAGCCAGACAGTGATGTGGAATTAACTGCCAATACAAAGACCATATCAGTGTTTCTGTGAAGATACGATCAATTTATTCTCACGTCATCAGCGGCACAAGTGACATAAGTGGAAATTAAAATTCAGAAAAATTAATAAAAACAAAAACGCAATAGTTTTAGATTTTGCTCTTGTTTTACTCTTTTTTTATTTACTTTTATTATTTTTTTATTTTTAGTTAATAATAATATTGTTAGTATTTAAATTTTACAACTAAATAATCTGAAATAAATAAGTAATAAAGGCAAAATCATAAATCACTTATTAATAAAATAAAAATAGAAATTAAAAATTAAAAATATGGTCTTTGTATGGGCATTTTTCAAATTCCACATCACTGTCCTGCTTTGTAGGTTTAGTAGTAATATAAGTTAATTTTATTCTTATATTCTTTTATTCTTTTATATACTTTTCTAAATTTTCTAAATTGCAAATGATTGATTGAAATCTTTGCTTTGCGAAACTCGAAGGGCTTGCTTTGAGTTTTGCCCATTCGATATATAAAAGGTGGCCATAAAATAACTTTCCCTGTTTGGAGGCATCTATAGTGTGTCCACCAGCAGATGAGACTTGGCCACGCCTACGTCACGTGATACGGGACGGTTCGATAAATCCATTTGAGGGGTAGATGTTTTTTTTTATTTTCAGTGCAAATCGTTTCTTGTTTATAACAGAGGAATTGATGATATGAAATACGACTTATATATCTACTTTTCTTATATATAATAATAACTATGTTAAATTTTAACCGTAACGATATAGAAAACTGATTTGTTGTTTAAGAACTGTTATATTTATATTGTTTCTTATTTATTTAAATTATGAAAAATCATAATTGTATAAAATTATATTAATTAATGTAAGTAACAAATATATACACTTCATGGTAATAATGTTTTATTTAACAATTAATTGTTGACAGTTAAAAAAAAAAAAGTTTAAAAACAATCCCGTAAAGTTCCTCAGAACATTTACAAATATACAAATTAAGACCATTGGCATTCGCACTAGTACTAAAAAAATAAAAATAGAATTAGATTGACAATAATAATAATAGTAATAACTGCATGAATTACAACTGCAAGCTTTGATATAATGGAAATGAAAATAAAACTAAAATAATATAATATTGTTTGTAATAATAATAGTCAATCAAAACACCAAAATAAAATTGTTAGAATAATCAAAAATAATCAACAATATTGATTTAAATTTTTAATAATGAAAGATCGTAACTGTTTTTAACGAAATTACAAACACTAATTCTTGACTTTTTTTTACTATTTTACTGTTCGCCAGTCCTATTAGGTATTCAAAAATAAAGAATACCTGTAATATAGGTGCTGATAATAATTTATAATTATTAACTGTAGATTAATTAACTTTGTTAATTATCTAATACAAAAGAAAACAAATGTGACAAAAGTTAAAAGTTAAAAATTCAGAGTAATATTCTCATCAATTACTTCAGCGATTAATGAAATTTTAACCTTTTTAATACTTTTTAGTGTTTTAGAATTATATTTTTCCCAATTAATTTGACTGAATAATTTATATTTTATATAGTTTTCTAATCTTAGACCAAAATTATTATTCGTTTTATTGATTTGAAAGATTTTTAACCAATTGTATCTAGTTATTTTTTCATTATTTTGATTATTTTTTTACCTATTGACATTATAAATGTTATTCATAATTATTTTATAAATATTTTCTTCTTTAATAGTAAGTATTTTTAAAATTTTTCCTAATTTTTTTTTTCCCCAAATTTTTTTTTTCC
>JAFIDM010001028.1:4825674-4848446 GCA_023159025.1 Thereuonema tuberculata
TTCATAATTATTTTATAAATATTTTCTTCTTTAATAGTAAGTATTTTAAAAAATTTTCCTAATTTTTTTTTTCCCCAAATTTTTTTTTTCCAACCCTCATCCCTATTTTGAAATGGATTCTCCGTTTGAAGAGGCGTGGCTAAGTCTCATCTTGTGGTGGACATACTTTACAGCGAAAACTAATGAACGGAATGAAACCAAAATTCAGGTATAGTCTATTGAGGGCATGGGGAGATGAATTCTGCAAAAAAAAAAAAAAAAATAGTACCAAAAGTCGCCGATAGGAGAAAATTCGGCGCTGTCGGAACTAGCAAATTGGTGAATAATTACAATGAAGTGCACGCAAAAAGGATTATGAAAGTTTATGAACATACAGTACAGTAATGGATGGAGTTTGAGACTCAAAAAAACGTACTGAAACAACAATCAATTCATCAATTGTTTGTTAACAATCTGTTATCAATATTACTGACATTAATCAATCATTTGGGTCCTCTGGATTACGTGCAACATTTTCAATGTGCTGACCTTTCTTGTATACAACATATTGCATCCGGTGTATGACGTTCTCAACTGCTGCGCGCAAAGTGTCAGTTTGAATGTTTGTAACAGGCCGTTGTACGTTATATTTCAACGAATGCAGGTTTGTAACGCCATCAGTATACACAATGGATTTCAGGTACACCACAACCAAAAGTCACATGGGGTCATGTCGGGGAACGGGGCGGCCATTCCATCGGAAAATATTGACTGATAACCTTAACAGGTTCTGTGCTGCACGAACAATATGTGGTCTTGATCCATCTTGCGTATAACATGTCGATTGTGATCATTGTTTTTATTGCAATTCAGGAATGACAAACATTTGCAGCATTTGCAGATGTCTCTCTCCATTAATGGTACAGGTAATAGGACCTGTAGGAGTCCTAATATGAACTCTGCTGTGAATCCACACCATACAGTTACTTTTGGAGAATGCAGTGGCACTTGATGAATCACTGATGGACGTTCACATGCCGAGATTCGGCAGTTTTGAGTGTTGACTGACCCATTCAGATAAAAATGAGCCTCATCTCCCCACAATATGTTCCAAGGCCAATCATTGTTGATATCCATGTGGGCAAGAAATGTTAGCGCGAAAGTAAGGCGCTTAGCATAATCTGTAGGTTTTAGTTCTTGCACACAACTGATCTTACACGGATAGAAATGCAGCATTTTCGGTAAGATTTTCCAGACAGTCCCATAAGGTATATCGGTTTGGCGAGCTACTGCACGAGCGCTTGGACCACAACTAGTCCCTGTGCAGTCGAACACTGGAGTGGCAACATCTGTTATTATGTTGTCTGATACTGGTTTTCGTCCTCTGCCGGCTCTCACTCCTAGCGATCCAATTTCCTCGAAATTATGAATCATAGCTTGCAGTGCTACAGCAGACATTGGATCTTTATGTAGGTTATGAAGCCTTCGAAAGTCCCTAAGAGCCGCCGCGGCATTGCAGTGTTTAGTGTAAAACAGCTTTACAAGTAATGCACGTTGAGGTAAGGTAGGCCGCATATTGAGTAAACTCAACAGTCAATCGACGAACTGCTTGACTGAACGTTCGCTCTTCTTTTTTTAAAATGACTGAGTAGCGCTGCTGTCACTTCTGCATTAGAAAATTTGCATGATCTACGTTTAGAGTGACAGCAGCGCCGAATTTTCTCCTATCGGCGACTTTTGGTGCTATTTTTTTTTTTGAGAATTCTTCTCCCCATGTCCTCAATAGACTATACCTGAATTTTGGTTATTCCGTTTCGTAGTTTTCGCTGCAGATGCCTCCAAACAGGGAAAGTTATTTTATGGCCACCATATGTATATATATCTACAGTAAAACCTCGTTAAACCATCACCCGGATAAGTCGTCACTCCAATTAAGTCGTCGTTTTCCTTTGGTCCCGACAAGGTCTCATACACAATAATGTAAAATAACCCTCCTTTACCCGTCACCAAATTAATTCAACTCCGGATAACTCGTCACTTTCAAGAATGGCCAAAAGCATCTCTCTTCTCCATTTTGCACGCCATCGTGTTGTCTTTTTAGCTCCGCCCCTTCACTTTAAGAAAGCCAAACCTTTACGGGGAATTTTCGACCACGCCTGTCACTTCATTCTTTTTCTACCCCTTCGGGTTCTTGGAATCTCGCTGCTAATCATTCAAAGCACATTTCTCACTGCGATTCTGTCGAGTGTAGACGTTTTTCTTGACCGCTCCTGAGTGTCACTTCATTTCATAGCGAGTAAGCCCCGCTCTAAGGGTTTCGGCGGCAGCAATGGTTGGCTGGAACGTTTCAAAGACAGACATTGCCTTTCTTTTAAAACGATTAAAATGTGGTGACTGTAAAAAGGCTTTTTTTTTTTTTTTTCCAAACATTCTTTTGCATGTATTTATTTCTGAAAATCAATCTTGTTTTTCTCCCTGAATCCAACAGCAATTCATGAAAATACTGTATTTCAGTGTTTATTTTGTGCTTTTTTTTTTTTCAAAAATTCCCACTCCACCTAAGTCGTCAAAAATGTTTGGTCCCTTGAGTGACGACTTAACGAGGTTTTACTGTATATATATAATCTAACAGGCAAAACTCAAAAGCATCCTTTAAGAGTCAATCAATCATTTGCAATTTAGAAAGTATAGAATATAAGAATAAAATTAACGTATATTACTAAACTTTAATTAATAAAAGAAAAAACTACATTAATATAAGAAAGGTAGAAAAAAAATGAGTTTGTTAATCAATTATAAATTATCTATTTGATCATTTACGTAAATAAAATAAAATTAAAGTATCACTTTACTTTATATTCTCTAATTAAATTATTTATTTATAATTTCTAATCCAATTACTAATGTAAGTTAGAAAATAAAATACAACTAATTAAAGTACATTAACAGAAGAAAACCAAAACAAAACAAAGATAGAAAAAAAAATGAAGAAAAAAAAATAATAAAAAAATCATGAAGAAAAAAAATAATAAAAAAATCATGAAGAAAGAAGACAAAATAAGGATGAAAGAAAAAAAAAATTAGAAAACAAAGTAATGCAAAACAAACAGCGGATACGATCTGTGAAGCAGATCTTGTAATGCATCTCTCTTCAACAACAAGTACAAATCTAATGCGTTTCTGATATCTAAGCTTAAGAAGAAGCAAAAGTTTTAAAGTGGAATATGTATTTAATCAATTAAAACTATAGTTATTTAAGCAATTTAATTCAACTTTTAAAGCATTCACAAATATAACAAGATTATTAAGTTTTCCTAATTTGTTAATTTTATTAAGATTGTAATTTTAAATCTTCAGTTGTTTTTTCTTAAAATAATATTAATTCTACTTTATTATTTTAATAACTTCAATATTTTTCCTAATGATTTCAAAAATATTTACTCTCTACATCTCAATTTTTTTTGCAAAACAAGTATTTTAGTTTAAACGTTTTATTAATGTTTTGAATTTCCTCTCTATAGAGGAAACATTTACGTTCATATGCGAATAGTCTGGTCGACAACAGTAAGATAATGGTTCGGTTTTTTGGTGCTTTTTTGTTAAGACATTGTTTGACTGAGAAGATATTTGAATAAATAGTAGGGAAACAGAAATAAAACAAAGAAAATTCCAAAAGAATGCCAATAGTTTCAAACTATTGCTATTTAACTATTGCTATTGCTATATTTAATGCTAACAATTCAAAGAATATGTATATCTTGTGATAGATTCTTATATTTCAAAACTATGTTTCGTTGAATTACTTTGCATTTCTTACCTAAAGCATCTTCAAGTGGGCTCCAAGGACTAATGATCTCGGAAGGATAAATAAAATCTGGCATTGTTAAATCTAACGGCTTATCCACTGGTAATCCTAATTCGTTCACGCCGTTCACCACAAATGTATCGCCATCTAAATCCATGACTATCTGTAAGAAATGCGTGTTAACGAAGTGGTTGTTTTTGTAGACACTTCCCAAGCAGCTAGTCCGGTTTGTGTAGGGATTGCGGATTTCCTGCCATCCTGGACGGAAAAGCGGTTCGCCATTCTCTGTATACCAGTTCTTCCAATAGATGTTCTTACTGCTATGAAGAAGAGAATTCCAGTTTTCTTTAAGGTTAACTTGTTGGAATTCTTCATCAAAGACTAAAATTTTGTATTCATTTCCAAATTTGTCAGTTATTAGGCTCCAGTTATTTAGGGATGACTGCTGTTTTTCATCAATTGGCTTAAGAACCCATTTTCCTTTCTTAGTTTGGACAAATAAGTCTCTTAGCAGTGGAGAACACTGTTCATCAACGGGATTTATAAAATAAATATTAGAAAACTTATCTACAATTTTTTGCCAACCGTTCGGATTAAACGGAGTGTTATTCGTGTCAAGAACAATAATGTAATAAGTTTTAGACGCTTTTCTAAATAAGCTATCCCAAGTTAAATTGCCGTCCTTTTTATCGATTTTTATAGAATATTTCAAAGGAGTGTCGTCAATTAATACTGTCATGTTCAGTATCATTTGAGAGATTGCGTAATTCCAGTTGGCTACTTTTAAAGGTTCTCCGTTAGATTTTAGTATATTAATGTAGAATTTCTGTCCTAGATAATCGTAGATCAACTTCCATCCATAACGGAGAGAGGACTCAGGTAAAGGCATTTCTCTGTTTGTTAAACCTAAGTATGGATTAGTCCAAGGACTGGAAAACAACTCCACTATTTCTTTTTCAGAAAGTGGTCTTTTCGCATCGTTTACGATATTTAAATACACTTCCTTACCATTGGGATCAGTACTTTTTAGCCAATTGAATGAATTTACAGTGAGTATTTCATTCTCCCACGCTAGAAAAGGTTGTCTTTCCATATTCTGTTTTAATGTCGAAAGCAAGGCTTCTCCAGAAGGACCGACATTGACTTGTAAATTGGTTGCCTGTGGACCGTCAAAGGCCAGTTCGGTTAATATAGAGATCCACTGTGATGGGTCAACTGGTTTACCGGATGAATCGAGAATTTGTAACCAATAGTGTTTACCATTATCATTTGCTATCACCATTTTCCAGCCTGCTGGAGTTCGCTGGTTGAGGTGTTTTAGACTCGTCCATGGTGAAGTCCAGCCTGTTTGGAGCAGATGTTTTAAATCAGCCAGTAAAACAGCAGCACCATCTTCACTGACGACATTAATAAAAAAGGTATCATTGAACAGCTTATCAAATACTAACCATTGTCCAGGATTAACTTTGTCGATCAAATTGCTCCATCTTTCTATATCCATATCAGCAGTTTTATCGGCTTTCAACCACAGCACCTCACCTCTTTTATCAATGTTTATGATCCAGGCATTGCGCTTCCCATTCCTATCTATTTTTCTAATTTCTGCTGCTGTATTCGATTGAGAGAAAATGTCTGGCCACTTGGTGGGACTCACAGGGAATCCGTTCTCCTTGACAATGTTAAGAAGAAATTCATCGCCAACGACTTTATCCTGAACCATTTTCCATCCAGGAAGGTTAGCGGAATTTTCAATAGTTTTTCCTATCCAAGATGATTCGATTCCATTCTTTATTAGTCGAAGCCATTCAGAAATAGTTAAGCTGGTTTTATTTTTGTGAATTCCATTCATGTATAATTTAATACCATCTTGTATGATTATCTCAATCCAATTATTAGGATTAATTATTTCCAGTTGATGTTCTCCTAATCTTTCCCCATAGGAGTTTGGAAGAACTGCTGAGAAAGCTACAATGAAAAAAAAATTCAATATTACAAAGAATAAACTAAAAAGTATTTTATATTAATTAACACCAATTAATTAGGAATATTACTAAACATTGCTTTGAAAAATTAATTTACCCAATTACTTTCAAATGTGAATCGAATGATCTGTAGAAATTCAATAAATTTTGATAATAAACAACTTACAAACTTATTAAAATATTAAAGTATTAATGACACTTTCTCGTGGATTAACAGAAATTTCACGGAAAACGTAAAAACTTGATTTGTTTTTGCTTCGATAGAAACAATGTTACAACAATCTTCACTCAATTGAGTACTTTCGCAAATAATATATTGTATCCGAAATATTCAGATGTATAAATTGCAAACCAAATCCATTAAGAACTTCAATCAATTAATGTAAGATAACGAAGTTACTCTGATCTCATTCACATAAAAAAAAGCTAAAGTAACGGAGACGTAAAATATGTTACGTTTACTTATTTCCATTTCTTTTTAATAAAATATTGCATGCTATTTATTGCATCTTTTTATAATCCAAACATTTACACATGAAAATTTGGAGACTTCTTAACTGCGTTGATGAATTATTACAATTGTAAGTCAGATAGTTTAAGATATTTTTATAACAAAAAGTGAATTGAATTGATCTCCATATAAACTTACGTTTGAACAAGGAGAAAATCATCTCCTTTCATGATTTTTTGTGTACCACAGCTAATAAATTTTGATGTGGCCTGTTTTTGTATTCTAATAAAATTTCAGGCAAACCATAATTTTATTATTCTACAAGGTTTCCTTCACACGTAAAATAAAGATTTAAAAAAATCCTAATATTGGAATTTAGAATCCTTTTTGTTTATGAATGTTCAATTTATGTATTATATAGGCAAAGAAACTTATTAGTTTTTTTTAAAAATAATATTGTGAAGGTCTTTGTGTCAAGTAAATATTGGATGGAATTTGTCAATGAGCTTCATGAACTCCTTTCTGGCGGATCTTGGTTTACAGATCTTATAGCAGACGTAACTTGGTCTTTTTGTCCTTATTTACAAGTTTGCTCTTATCTTAAAAATAAATAGGGTATCAGATTTTTGCTTACGAATAATTATTTTGCATAATTAATTTTAACGCTGTGGAATTAATCCTGAGTAATTCCTTGGAAGTAATACTGAGTAATTCTGTGAAAATTTCTTCTTATAAAAAGCTTCTGAAGTCAGTTTTTTTGTGTCAAATGTAAAATTTCCAGTTATTCGATTAAACATTCGATCAAGTAATTCTCTCAGTTAAAAAAAATAAATATTTTAAACTTCTGAACTAATTGATAAACAGACGTTTTTTGGTTTTATTTCTAGAGTTTGTTTTCATCACAATTAAGAACTAAGTGCAACTATTATCATCTGATCAAAATCTTAACACAAATGATATGTAATCTTTTCCTTTGCTCTATTCACTTACTCTAGTTACATCATTTACTGTCCTGAAACATAATTTTGATTTCACAAAGCGTTCTTAAAAAAATCATATAGTCTGTCCACTAATATCTGACATTATTAAGAAGGAAGCATTACTTTTTAAAAGAAAGGTTGTGACACTATAGGAATAGTCCCTATTAAACGAATGAGAACTTTTCAAAACATCAAAGGTAAAGCCCAGTCATTTGTGCAGTGACATCTTGTGGATCATAGAATTATATTCATGTTTATTACTTTTACATAAAAGGAACCCCATAACAAACTTACGTTTCCGGATTCCTAAGAAAAGAAATTAAAAAGAAATTATATATATTAGTATTCGTTTGCAATTGAAAACGAAAGAATGGTTTTTAGGTTTGGAATAAAGTTAATCAAAAATATAAATTTAACAATATTCCTGACATCAAATTGAACAATACAATCACGATACTTGAAATAGAATAATATTTTTTAACTATACTAAGTATATAACTATACTATAATCTTGAATAATATATTTTATACTAAAAATATATTATTCAAGATTCTAGGAAAAAATTCTTATAATATTTACAATCAATTTCAAAGCATGTTAATATCTTCAATAATATTATTTTTTGGTGTCATGCATTTATTACACAAATAAATGTATTAGTTATGAATAAGTGACATTCATTATTATCGTTGTATTGTAAATGTCATTATCAACTTTATTAATAAAGAGATAGCTGACATAACATATAACCGAGTCTGGTTATTATGATTAAAAATATATGTATTTTATAATCAATGATTATAAATTATATAATTGAGTTTTCAACAAATAATGTTATAACATTCCATCAATGGAATAAAACTTTAACCATTTTTAAGAATTAGACGTACGATTAATAGTTCCAAATTGTCAATCGTTGGAATTATTTCTTATTTCAGTATCAAGATGATAAAAGATTAAAGGCAGTCGAAATTATAAGCCTGATAAATTTCGAATTCATTTTCTAAATATATAAGAAGGTTTCCTGAACTAAAAAAAGGTGATGAAAGATCTTATTTAAGAGGCTCCCAAAGTCATAAATTAAAAGCTGAGCTGTAGATTGGAAAGAAAGAGGGCGATTGAATTCATATCTTCATGGCACTATTTAGCTGAAAGTCAAGCTGCTAATATATATTTAATTCATTAAGAATTTAGAAGTATTTCAATAAACGAAAGAACATTCTTAGTTTATATAAATTCTTTACAACACATTATCTTTAAAAAATCTTCTACACTCATGGACAAAAAAATTAGCGCACCAAGAAGGAGTCGTCAAAATGAAACAAAAATTTATATACGTAATGACTACTTTGATATAAGTAAAGGATAAGAAAATCAAAGAAAAAGGATAATTTATTTCAGAGAAAAAGGCAAAAGAATGGAGGAGTTAATACTCCGTTGGACCCCTCTAGCGCGAATGCACGATGCGATACGATCGGGCATTGAGTCATACAAGTTCTGAATGATGTCTTGAGACATTTCGTTCCATATTTGCTGTAACCTTGCCTCTAGTTCGTTCAAACTCGTGGGATGCCCAACTCGTCGTCCCAAATGATCCCAGATATGCTCGATTGGAGACAAATCTGGGGATCGGGCAGGCCAAGGAAGGGTAGTAACAGTGCGGAGACAGTCTTGTGACACCCTTGCCGTATGAGGCCGAGCATTGTCTTGTTGAAAAATGGCTCCTGGGAGCCGTTGCATGAGTAGCCACACATGTGGTTGCAGGATTTCATGAACATACCGCTGGACTGTCATGGTGCCACGGAACAATACTAGGGGTGACCGTGTATTGTAGGCAATGGCACCCCATACCATCACACCAGCTGTGGGAGCGATGTGTCGCTGTACAGCAAAGGCAAGATTGAAGCGTTCACCACGGGCTCTCCACACACGAACACGATTGTCATCACTGCCGAGATTGAATCTGGATTCGCCGCTAAAGACGACCTGGTTCCATTCCGCTGCAGTCCAGTTTCCTCGTGCGCGGCAAAACTCCAAACGGAGGCGTCGATGGGTGGGCGTCAAGGGCAGCACACGTAATGGGCGCCGCGATACCAACTGTCCTTCAGCCAGGCGCCTTCGTATGGTTCGAGAAGACACAGCGGCCCCTAGTGAAGCTGCTACATGTGCCTGGATGGCGGCCAATGAAGCAGTTGGCTTACGCGTGCATTTCTGACTATGTGGCGGTCTTCTCGACGACTGGTCTGTCGAGGGCGTCCTGAGCCTGGTCTTCGTGTACATGACATCTCTTGGGTCCACTGGTCCCAACACCTCCTCACAACACAATCAGAGCGGCCTAATTGACGAGCTACTCGCCTAGCTGACCACCCAGCTTCCATCATCCCGACGATTCTCCCTCTCTCAAACTGCGACAACTGCGTATACTGTCTTCGAACACGGCGTAATAGCATGTCTACCTCAGCTCTTCCTTTGTAAATGATTCAGCACACTCAAACAAGCTTTGGTTACCTGTTTTATACTCCACAGAGTATGATGTTCAACGCCCTCTACCGGCTATACGTAATGCGCAATCACGCTGCATTTCTAATCATTTGCATATCTCCCCGACATGTACCTTCGACGATCCCGCAATTATTTCGTGGTGCGCTAATTTTTTTGTCCATGAGTATATATTTGTGATATTCATCGGACGTTAGGGATAAGCTTTAAAAACTCATTCCCTAATATACAGAATTTATGACAATGATAGAATTTCACAGTACATTATTTGTAAAAAACAAAGGTAAGGTAATACATCAATAATGCCACATTACTACCAAAATACATTATAATGGGAACATTACATTTTTGATAAATGAACAAAGGGAATGTAATACATCATTGTTAATAATGATTTTTCAACAGAAATTTTTCAACATTTTTAATACTTTTTTTGAATCTGTGCAAGGTGCAGCTATTAACCTTTAGAAAGATTCAAAAAAAGTATTAAAAATGTTGAAAAATTTCTGTAAAATCTTTTTGGCTTTAACAATTGTATTGAAGTAATAATGATGTATTCCTTATCTTTGTTTTTTACAAATAATGCACTGTAAAATTCTATCATTGTCATGAATTCTGTATATTAGGGAATGAGTTTTTAAAGCTTGTCTCTAATGTCCGATGAAGCATTCTTGATAAAAGAATGCGAAATATCACGAATATAGAAGATTTTTTAAAGATAATGTGTTGTGAAGAATTTATATAATATTTACGTGAAACTCAAAATTTTAAACATTCTTAGTTCTTAAGAAGACGGAAGTTAAGAAAGGAGGATGAGGATACTAAGTTCATAGTAGATAGTGTGAAGCTATAGTGTAAAGATATAGTCTTGATAGTGTAAAGATATATCAAGAGTTGTCCACATTCGTTGATTTATCTTCGATTGATAAAACAAAAGTTACAGAAACTAAAGCAACACTTTTTATCCATCTTTGTATTTAATGAAGATTCAAATGAAATATTCTCTCTACAAAGAGTAGTTTTCAAAATTTAAGACAAAGTATTTAATATTGTTAGAAACTTACCTCGCAACAAGTCAGCTTTTTGTGGTTCCAATATAACTGCAAGACAAAATTCAAGACAGAAGATAACATTTACTAAAGAAATTTCATTTCTCATTAAACATAAATTTTGCACAAGAATCGGCAACCTTTGGTTCTCGAAAGATGCATAAAATAACTTTGCGCCACATTTAACATTTTCATTTTTATTTGGTTTCCTAACATGAGTATTTTTTGGTAACTGAATAAGAGGCTTATGACTTTTGGTTATGGCTTTGTTGATATTTAAAAAAATGTTCTCATAGGGAAAAGGTTGCCGATTCCTGTTACAGCTAATTCACTTTTATTTAAAACACTGCAAAGCTTATAAAGTCTTCAAGGTAAAAAAAAATAGCTAATTCAAATTTAATACTAAAAGTGGAATTATTTCCAATAATTCAACTCAAACAGTTTGGACAGAATTATAAAATTCGTTAACCATTCAAGAGTTTAAACAATTAAGAATAAATAGAAAATATATAACCTTAGTTTATTTATTCAAATATATTAGGAGTCGCTTCGAAAAAGTGTCGGAATCGCGATTTCAATCTATTATTTCTAATTCTTGTCATGTCGCTTGAATAAACAGCTCAAGATGTTGTTCTTGTGGGTGCTTTAGTCTTTCGATGTTGAATCGTATATTCTTAAGGAAGGTAGGACAAAATGAGAAAGCGTAGATGGAACAGTTCTGATTATTTATCATACAATTATCATTTGATAATGAAAAGGAAATTTTCGCATGATAAGACACATAGTTTCACATGATTTCACATGAGTACACGAGTACATATGCCGCTTTTATCATTTATAATCAGTCAGAGAGCAACATTAAGTAGTAAGAGCAATATTCAAGCTCAATATGTGGTTTCTTAAAAGAATACATCCATAATGATCTGGAAGAAATTAGTTCCTGTTCCCAAATAGTTCCATTTCTTCTTATGTCAACTTTTACAAAGACTTGAAAGACCAAGCATTAGAAATACACTCTGTGATAAAAAAAATAAAAACACCAATATGAAAGAAACTTTCAAGTTTCATTTGGATGAATAGAATTGTTATTGATTCAATTTTCACAGTGAAACAAAAATGTTTATTGATCATTGATAAATTATTATTAATACGCTGTTGAACCGCCTCTTGCTGTTATGCATATTGAAGATTAATTGGCTTTCATGGCACGCCTTCTAGGAGCATTTTACCAACAGGATAATGCACATCCATACACTGCATACGTTTCCTAGCAATATCTCCAAGCAATTCCAATTCTTCTTTGGCCTGCCAGGGTTTGTCTCCCATCGAGCAAGTGTAGGACATCCTAGGGTGTCAATTGCAACGGCATTTGGAGCAGCAGTTGCAGCAAGAAGGGAATGATCTGATACAAGCTATCAACAGTACTTTCTTTCACTCCATGCAACACCATATATCAGTCTGCATGCACCGCTATGAATTTAAAGTTCTTCGAATCATTAGGAGAGGTGATCTGTTGTCACATGAAATGGCTCTTTGCAACATTTTATCAGCAATAATGAGTTTGTGCATCTCGCCAATATTGCCAGAAATTGAACGCTGCCCAGCTCTTCTCCATACGCTGATGAAATGACCATCTGCTGAGAGGCAGAAGAAGGACTCATCACTAAACACACTTTGAGACCGTTAGAGAGCAGACCATGTCTCTCGGGTATGGTTTCACTCTTTAAAAGGGGATTGGACAGCTCTCAAATCCTAGCAAATATTGGCGAGAGACACGCAGCCAATATAATGGTATGTCGAACTATTTCTTTTGGTAGCAGATTCCCTCTCATAGTTTATTCGAGAACTTTAAATCACAACAAAACGTTGTGCAATTTCTGTTGTCCAATTTCCCAACAGGATATTGCACGTCCACACACACTGTACACGTTTCCCAGCAGAGTCTCCAAACTCTTCTTGGGCCTGCCAGGTCCTCAGGCTTCTTCCCCGTTGATTGCAGCTATCATCGTATATCGTATTTGGAGCAACATTTGGAGCTATGATTAGCCACAAGACAAAAATCAGGACTTTGTGTTTCACTTCCAGTCATGCCGTATATTAAGATGCGGCTCAAAACAATAGTGACAACGATGCTTCTGTTGTTCAATAAGTTTTTTTCATTGTGAAATTTCAATCAATTCCAAATCTCTTCATCCAAATTCTACGCTTCCTTCATAGTAATTCAAAATTTTTTGTCACAGAGTTTACTTGAATATGGAAGGCGTTTAGTACAAAAATACACTTTAGTACACTTTTGAGAGAGTTAAATGACTTTCTCAAAATTTCTATTTAATAGAAGTCTCAACAACGTTTTCATTTCAATGTAAATTTAAATCTCTTCGTCGTAGCGTCAAAAAAATTTACTGTTTTAAAGTTAAAAATAGGTGTTTTGATCTTTCGAATTGTGAATTAGATCTGGCTCTATTTAGGATAAGGATAAAGAAGGGTCGGCGAATCGCCGTTAATCATTCAGACCTCATGAATAGGTCTATTGTGTCCCCTCATATCAAACCCTGACTATATCAAAGATAAATCTCAAAACTGTGAGATTCAGTGGTCATAAAAAGTCCTGTGAACTTACAAGATTTATGTAGGTAAGTAATCTTCGCTAAGCCTTTGAATTTAATTCGCTGAAATACTGCATTCAAACCCCCTTCCATTGCCTTAAAATTGAATCGAAAGTATTTCAACCAGAATTTGTTTTCCTGTAAAGCTTTTTTTTTTTTTTTATTCAAATGTACTTTAAAAAGCACTGACTGAGATTCGCCAATAAAATTCAACCTAAATTTCTCAATGTGATAAAATTACTGTAAGTATTTACCAACTAATTAAAGTTTTCTCGAAAAAATACAAATATCATATGAAACTAAGAAAATTAACTTACCTATATCATCCACAGGGAGAGCAGAAGAAACAGCCGTTCCTGTAATTGTAAACGAATAGATCTGTTTAGATTCTATCAATGCATCACAGAAGTGTCTTGTTTAAAAAGAAACAGTACATTTTAAGGAAAAATATAAACATACATTTTAAAGAAATTATTGCTTCAATATAAACTCAAATAAAACTTAAGGGAATCGGAATTTTTTACCAAACTCCATTATTACAATGATTATTGCATTCATATTAATTTAAGACAAAGCTTAATTGTGATTTAAATATCTCTTTCGTACATCCACAACGTTTAGTGTATTTCCCAAAGGTGAACCACCTTGAGATTTATGAATAGCTATTAATAAAACCATCCGAGTCGTTAAGGGTATCAAGAAGAGATTCTGTAATAATTGACTTACGCTACGATATGAGTAAACCCAAATATTCATGAGGTCGTAAGTAATACTAAATTGCTATATGTTTATTTGTTGCATCAAAGAATGCAAAGAGCGTTACAAATAGTGACTACATGAAATCGACTGATTTGTGATAATTTCAATTCATTTTTGTTGTTTTGTGTTTTAAATTCAATTTTATATTCTATTTTAGAATTCAATTGTATTCTTCAACTTTTATTATCTTTCAGCAATTTTCTTTAAGAATCACTTAATGAAGTTTTGATTCGCTTGAATTTACAGGACATATATATAGAATATATATAGAATATATAGGAATATAAAATGATACTTTGTAGTGGCATGAGCATAACACAGGAATTATTGAAAACTGAATTCCAATTATCTGTTTGTAAGTTCTGTATCACAAAGTAGATAAGCGACTGTCATCTTTACGCCCTCTTTATATGTTCATGTTCTTCTAGTCGTGGAAAGGATTTCCATCAAGTAGAATCCTAACAAAGTTAATAATTTTAATACAAACAGATACTGATTATTCTGATTATGAAAAGAATTTTGACAATATTATCTCTTCTGTAATAGGACTTATCTCCTTTAGCTTTCGTTATTGATCTTCCAAAACTCATTTCATATCTGCATTTACCATATTTAAGTGAATTTTACTACATTCTGTTACATGAATTTTATATTTACTTTTCAAAAAAAGGATTTTTAGACATTAAGTTTTTCTATATAAGTAAATTAAAAATCTATTTCTGAAAGAAAAAAGTAACATTAGTTCTAAATTATTTAATAATATTAGAAATGAGAAAAAAGTACTTTATAAGATTATCTTTGATAACATACCCGCTGCAAAACTTTGACTTTCCGTTAGTTCTTTCCAAGGATTTCCTGGCAAAACTTTATAAATAAAAATCAATCAGTTAAAATTCAACTTAGTCAGTTACTTTTTAATAAAATAAATAACCAACCTTTGATCTTCTGGATTAAATTGAAATCAATAGAATTAGAAAGCACAGAAAGCACTATTCCAAGAAATATGTCGCGTTTTTAAGAAAAGTAAAAATTGGGACGATTCCTTGGTTTAACTTGTGATTCTCAGGTCGCATCGAACGTTTCGATGAATCGACGGTAAGATTGATATCCAGTTTGGATAAGTCTTGGAAAATATTTTTCACTTGTTACAAATTTATTTCTCTTCAGAACTTCTGGTTATATTTATCTCAGGATATTATACGTGGATTTAAGATGAGTTGAATAAGTGTAATGGATTGAGTACAAAACAACACCAAATCGATTGTCATTAGGATGAGACGAGTTTGTCACTAACTGTTGCACGATATCCTCTCTTACAGAGTGTAAAAAGAAGGATTTCCCTACTTTCTACTCAGTGCCATCATGATTATCTAATCAGGTGATGAGGTCCAGGGATAATCGGATATCAATTTGTTCGGCGCTTGCGATTTTCACTGCGTAATTGCAGTGAAGTTTCTTAACAATACAGTTAAATCTGCGAATTTACCACTGGTTTTTAACAGATTTATTTAAATTTACTTTGGTATGAACGTTGCTCACCTGTTATTTCATTACTAAATTACTTTTCTATTTCTGGTTAAATCCTTAAAACATTAGGAGAGCTGATCCTTTATTGGATTTTAGCGATCATCTGAATTCCGAACCAGAAAATGAGACCTTTAATTTACATATATAAACTGTACCATTCTTTTTATTAAAGAATTCATTATGTTTCTGAAAATACACCTTTTTAATAATATTTTAATGAAATCTTTTCTACATCCGCTAATTTATAAGGAATTAATTCTTTTCAATCGTTTCAGAATTAATCGAACTCTAATGAATCTTATGAATTTATTGTTTACAAAGAGCTTCTTAAAATTATTTAGGTATTTCCCATTGAATGTATTCTCTTGAATTCTATTTGAAAAGAACTATTTTCTTTAATTGATATTTAACTATTGCAGCAAAACACTAACTTTTAAAAAACGGAAACTAACCTTTGAAACTTCTTCACAATTTAATTAAATTCAATTCTGATCAATTTTGGAACAATTTTAATTTTTTACTCTATAAAAACACTTTCATTCAAGTAACAGACATATCAATACAAACATCATACCTACTGAATCATTAACAGGGATCCAGGGATCAGCGATGTGTGACGGATACTGGAAGTCCGTGAAGATCGTATCAATGGGCCTAGCGATCTGGTTTCCATCAGAATCAACTCTGTTTATAACGAAAATGCTTCCATCTGAAGTTACAAACGTTTGCATCAGATCCCTATGGATGAAGAGATTCTTGTCATTTAGGTCTGCCAAACAGAAGGGATCCTCGATGTCCAAACGTTGAATTCTCTGCCAACCGTGAGGAAATAAGCTTTGTCCACTGTCCAAAATCCAGTTCTTCCAGTAAACCGTTTTAGCAGTTTCCAAAATTATGTTCCATTCATTCGTGAGATTCTTGACTGTACCGTTATCATCTATTGCGAGTAACTTATATTCGTTACCAGATTTATCTTGCACTTCTAGCCATTTGGTTTTAGGTGAAGCTTTTGTATCTATTACCCATACTTCCTTTCCTAAATCGTTTGTCATTAATTTGAACAAACTCTGTAGTTTAGGACGGCAATCGTTTTCTACAGGATTGATAATATAAGTATTAGAGAATTTATCCATAATTTTTTGCCAACCGTTTGGATTGAACGGAACACCATCATTATCAATTATAATCAGATGGAATGTTGTTGGAATCCATTGAACAAAAGGACTCCAAGATAAAGTCTTAGTTTTGACATCAAACTTAATTGAATACTTAATGGGTAATATGTTTTCGTTCATTTTTACTGTGTTATTAATTAGCATCTGAGAAGTTACGTAGCCCCACTGAGAAGGTTCCAATGGTTTGCCGTCAGATGAAATAACATTAATGTAATATTTTTCGCCAATGTAGTTAAAAATTTGCTTCCATCCAAAATTATTCGAAGCATTTTCACGAGGCTCTATGTTATTAATAAAACTCAGATATGGATTCGTCCAAGGATGAGAAAACAGATCTATTATTTCTTTGGCTGTTACTGGTTTCTCAAATCTGTCCAAAAGATTTATATAAACGCTTTGTCCATGTGGTTCATAACTTTTTAGCCAATTATTTGTGTTGAAACTTAATAGTTTCTTCTCCCATTTAAAAGCTGACACTTCACTCTGATTCGGTTTCATATTAGACCATGAGGGTTTTCCAAAAGGATCAACGCTGACGTAAGCAAAGGAATCTGGGTTAACTGTCATGTTAGATAATACTGAATCCCACTCAGAAGGATTTACTATACTTCCATTCGAATATAACATCTGCATCCAATAGCGATTTCCACTAATCCTTCCCACCAACAACCTCCAGCCTGGAGGATGAGTGTTGATCGGTTCCTTTTGTTGAGTCCACGGGGATTCCCATCCAGAGTCCCTGAGCCTCTCGATGCTAGGCATTGAGGCCGGGTTACTATCTTCTGTCACAATATTTATGTAATACACTGAGTTGGGAGATTCTTCAAACTTTAACCAACTATCAGGAGCAATCATTTCAGTGAGATTGTTCCACCTTTCGATATCCATTCCCTTGTTCTGATACCATTTAACCATTCCATCTTTTTCGATGTTTATTGTCCAGAAATTGCCTGTTTCTTTTATTGTCTCCATAGCCTTTAGAATGGGTAACTGAAGAAAGATATGAGTCCATTCGCTGGGACTCACGGGCAAACCATTTTCCTCTACTACATTTAAGAAAAACATTTTATGAGAAACGCCATCTTTAACTAATTTCCAACCCGGAGGATTGACAGGATTCTTGAGATCATCCACTCTGCCTGTCCACGAGGATGTAAACCCATTAGACATTAACTGAGGCCACTCATTCGGGCTCAAGCTAGTTTTATCAAAGTGAATTCCGTTCACAAAATATTGTTTTCCATCTGTTGTTTTGATGCGAATCCATTTATTGGGATTGATTATATTTAATAGGCGATCACCGAAACTTTCTCCAGAGGAAATGGGAGATACTGGAAGAATTGCTACAAATGAAAAGGAAATTATTAAGCAATTTCTATGAAAATCTTTACACTTTTCTTTTTTTTAAAGAATCAAAGCAGTAAGTATTGTTACCTTTAAAATTATGAATAGTTTATAAGAAATATCAATAGTGATATTTAATAATAGTGATTTCATTATCAAATTTCGTTAAATAATTTGAAAATTTTCTTTACTAGTTCTAAATAAGTTGAACGTTTATGAATTAAATCTTTCTCTCATTATTTTGTCAATTATTGCATTTTAATAGTTCTCGTCTTTTTTTTTAAATATCAGAGTTTAAAATTAAAATATTCTTCTTCATTTTTATTAAATTATTCCCTCTGCAACTCAAGCCAAACGTTATTAACAAGAAAACGTTATTAACAAAAGGAAAATACTTCAAAAAGTCCTCATGGTAGTTTTGCAGAAGGAAATATTGTGAGAATCACTTGAATTTCAATGAGAAGATAACAGATCTATTCTCTATTTGGAACCGCCAGATGACAGAAAGCTATGGAAAGACATGATCCATAGAGAAAGCAAAGGATTGTAAAGCCTTCGTGTTTCTTACTTACTGGAATTCTCAGATATTTGTAGCCATTAATTTACAAAGTCAATGAATTGTTTTTAAACTGATAACATAAATAAATTCTTCTGGTGATTACATGAACGATGAAAAGTAGGAAACTTATTGCTTGACTTCCTGAAGTTTGAAAATGGTGCGTCGCATATTTTAAATTTCATGCACGATTTATTACTGTTTCGAAGTTTCGTGAAGTACAATAATTCATTCTAATTGCTTTAAGAAAATATCAAATATTAAGATACTAATTTCTAAGATCCAAAAAACTTCGATGTCAACAGAAAGGTAATCTTAATAGTTTTGACATTTGTAGGAAAGTGAATTTTGTAACTCAGCACTAAAACTCAATGAACGGCAAATGAATTTTCTTATCCATTTGCAATCTGTTTGTAGATTAAATATTCTTTTTACTTATTATATAAAAGACGATTATCTGCTCCAATCATCTTTGAGAGGCCAGAATATCATTGACGGAGATGTCATTGATTCAGTAACATTGGACAACAGGAACGGAATATCTTCTAAACACCGAACTAATGTGAAGGATATCAGGCGGATGTCGTTGGCGAACAAATCCTGCCAATTCTGCCAAAATTAACAGCAACTGAAATTACTGTTTTGTCGTCATTTCCAATGTTCGCTCAGATACTTCATAATAACTTTCTGAGAGGGACTACGCTCGCGAATAGCCATATTCTTTACTTTTCTCATTTTGGAAAAGCAGTACATATTTCCATTTCTATGGTAAAAATACGAATTAAGTGGCTATCCCCCATTCTTGCTAAATAGAACTACGTAACCGGCACTGCTTCTAAAGTAATTGTTATCACACTTTTACGCCCTCGCGACTCCTTAATTCTTCGACAGAGGAGCAATTATCTTTTAACAATTACATGACTTGTGCATTGCAAAGCAGTTTGTAACAACAGCTTCGTAACAATTCTAATTTTGAACTAAAGGAGGTGATTAATTACAGTAACGGAAGATTAAAGACACTCTACTGTAATGTAGAAGTTTAATAAAAATGTCCTATTCATTTTCTTAGAATTTAATTTTTTTAATTTATTTTATTTTTAATTAAAAAAAAACTGTAGACAAGTCTCTGAAATCTCAAAAAAATAACAATAATCACTTGGTATAAGAATTGTAAAATGATAACTACGATCAAATTATTCCAAATTGTTGACTAATTCTTATGGCCAAGTGCACCAAACTTCAATTAACTTTGATGGCTGCATTGTGGACGTAGCTAAAATTAGTGGGGGGTGCTGCTGCAGAAAAATTTTAGCTTTTGTTTTAAAATTGTGTGAAAGGAAACAAACATGTATAAAAAGAAAATTTATTCAGAAATTTTCTGATTCTTTTTATAATTTCTTTTTATACATGTTTGTTTCCTTTCACACAATTTTAAAACAAAGGCTAAAATTTTTCTGCAGGAGCACCCCCCACTCATTTTAGCTACGTCCACAATGCAGCCATCAAAGTTAATTGAAGTTTGGTGCACTTGGGCATTAGTGTTTCAGTTCTCGCAAGCGGAGAAGTTATTTCATCGTTATTTTTTTTAAAATAAATTTGTGCCTCATATCTAGAATTTTCTATTCGCTAAGAAGTTTCTACTTTTTATTGGCTCTCAGTAGATGGAGAAATATATCAAAATATGTCAAAATGTTGTTATTCTATTCAAAATTTAAGATGTTATTAAAGTAAAATGTTTCTCAGCAGTATTAAAAATGCAATTACTAAATATGCTAACTTTTAGCAAATATTTAAATATTGTAAGTTTGTATTTAATATATTGTAAGTTAATATAAAACTGTAACTTACGTTTTGGATTTTCTATATTAAAAAAAAATCACAATAAAATTAGAAAATTCTTAAAACAATTTTTTTTAAATTTCTTTAAACATAAATTTTATGTAATAAAACTTGCGTAATTTGAATAAGGAGAATTTTTTTATACGTCTATGTTCATTTAACATACACTGAGTGGCCTCTTTATTAGAGACACCATTCTAATAACGAGTTGGTCCTCCTCTAGCTTTGATTACAGCCTTAATTGTTCTAGCATAGATTATACAAGGTGTTGGAACCGTTCTGCAGGATTATTGGGCCATGCTGACAGAAGAGCAGCCCTTAGTTGATTGTCCTTGGATGGTGGCGTTTCCAGACTTCGACTGGATCTTTCCATCTCGTCCCACAAATGTCTGATGGGGTGAATGAGCTAGCCAATGAATCACCCCAAAGTCATGTTAATTGGATCAATCGGAAACCAATCAAGCACGGTGACAAGATGCATTGTCTGTCGAAAGTGACCATCTCCGTTAGAGAACACTACTAAACAGGTCGACAACAATGTTGAGGTAGCCCATGGCATTAAGAGATGTTTCTAGGGATATTAGGAACGAAGAGTATGACAGGAGGAGAACATTTCCGCGACCATTATTCTAGCGCCACCAGATTGTCACTTGGCAAGACAGGTCCGTGCTGCCTGCGCCACATTCTTATCCTATCATTAGCATGGTGCAGTAGGAACCGAGACTGGTCGAACCAAGCGAGCTTTTTCCACTCAACAAGTGTCCAATTGCGATGCTCCTGGGGCCATAGCAGGCTCGCTTCCTGTTTTTCTGTGATAGTAAAGGACCTCTTCCTGATCTCTTGCTGTTTAAACAATTCAGGTACAAGGTCCGTCGTGTTCTGCGTTCGGATATGCGTTTTGGTGCACCTGCTTTGTACTCAGCTGCAATCTGTTGCCGCAGACGATTTTTGCCAGTCGCTTGTTACCTCTTTTATCCCTAAGCCGCCTTTTCCCTCCACAGTTGCTTTTCCCCCTTTCATTGCTTGAAGTTTATTGGCCCAACTTCCATTATCTGAATATCTTGCACGAGAAAAGCCGAGGATCTTCGCAGATCCTGAAATACTGGAACCGTTTCTTCTTGTCCCCACGATCATGCCTCGTTCGATGTCGTTTATCCTTGTACTGTACTGATACATAGTTATTTTGATATCAAACATGCCTTTTGTACACTACTAGTTGCTGTTACGTCACCGTGCGTCACTACTAGTTAAGAATGAGGGAGTCTCTAATAAAGTGGCCATTCAGTGTACAAGCAAGATAATCTTCGGTGAGGCTTTTGTTATTACTGTGAAATTCGTTCAATATTTCGGTTTGGTACGTTGTGGTCAGGAGACATGAGAATTACATGATAAAAAAAATCTTTACTGTTACTTTCCTGAGCTAATTCGCGGACGATGACATTCTAAGTTGTGAGCATTTGAATGATTATTCAGTCCTTGAAAGGAACGTGGCTACTGGGCAGGAATTAAATGGAATTTTAATATTTCTATTAATCTACAGAATAATATAATATAGGATAAATCGGGGCAAAAGCCGACATGTTTCATATAATCTTCAACTCCTGCCACACTTAATATTATATTTCTTCCATATTTTGTGCAATACTTATATGGCAAAGTGTTTGTCTATTGTGCCTAAGAATTATTATTTTAAGACTTCATTTATTGATATTAAAATGTCAAAATAATAAAAAAAATTGCAAAAGCCTTTGATAATGTATTACAATAAGAAAAAAGCCTAAACATATTTTTACATTGCAATGTTATTCATCTTCATAAAATTCGATGTTTGTAAACAAATATTCTAGTTACATCAGAAAATCCTTCAAGATTTATAGTTTATCCTTTGCCTACAAAACTTGGGAATCTGGATAGGGATTTAACTTGGTATTTCTTATGATTGCTATTTTTCTACTAACCCAATACCGTGGGAGTCTGGGTAGGGATTTACCTTGGTATTTCTTATGATTGCTATTTTTCTACTAACCAATACCGTGGGAATCAGGGTAGGGATTTACCTTGGTATTTCTTATGATTCCTATTTTTCTACTAACCCAATACCGTGGGAATCTGGATAAGGATTTACCTTGGCATTTCTTATGATTGCTATTTTTCTACTAGCCCAATACCGTGGGAATCAGGGTAGGGATTTACCTTGGTATTTCTTATGATTGCTATTTT